>VYXH01008587.1:61370-80002 GCA_013397275.1 Burhinus bistriatus
CTCTTCAGGGGCTGTGAGTGGGGAGGGCGGCAGCGGGGGGCTGCTGTGCTAAGGGAGCAGGGCCCCGCCGGTTCTGGGGGTGCGGGGGTTGGCTTTCCAAGGGCAGCGCTATTGTTGGAGGTGGCAGTGGAAAGTGCTGAGGTGTGGGCATGGCTTTTTTTCCTGCCGTTTGAGAATGGTAATCAGATGAAGAGCTGTAGTGCCCTGGGTGAGAGCTGAAGAGTGAGATGACATGATAGAGGTCTTCATGGTCTTGCTCAGTCTTTGCTAGTAGGAGAACAAGAAATACTAATTCAACAACCTCACCTTGGCAAACAGCAGTGACAATACTAGGATGAGCGTATAAGCTGGTGTTTGTGCTTGGCATTCGGCTTCAGGAAGCTGGACTCGGGAGGATTGCTTAAACCACTATGTGATACTATAGTAAAAGCTGGTGACTTCCTGCTTTCTTGGTAGGAGGATATCATCTGTCCTTCATGGTGCCTGACCTTTAGCCCTTTTAATGAAGAGCAGAAGTTGTAATATGAAGTGCTTTTAATCTTTGTAAGACACTTGCTTTCCTTCCAGGATTAGCTGTCTGCAAACAGCCTGCCTGCACATCAGTGAATAACCAGCATTTTCTACTGAAGCTTTAGTATGCCTCTCCCATGGTGCTCTGCTTCCTTCTTAAGTGTAATAAGATTTGTAGCTAGCTTGTTTGATGTTTGTCATGTTCCTCTTATGACCAAGTGTCATCAGGCAACTGTAAGCTAAATCTCATTAACAGAAATAGGGGTGTGTTCAAACTGTTGGCAATAAAGCCAAATGGGTGTGAGAGGCAAGGGGCAGAGTATTAAAATGAGTTTAAAATGGGAACTGCAGAACTTAGCAATACTAACAGCCTATGTTAATGAAAAAAGCAACCTGCTTCTGAACGGGACTTGAAAAACTTATAATTAAAACCAAGTAGCTGCTTTCTGGTTACCTTGAACTTGGGTTGGTCTCTTTCATCTCATTTGCTGTGGGTTACATTGATAGTTTTAAGAGTTGCTTGATAAGTATGTAATCCATGGAACCATCGAAGTGTCTCTTACTCTGTCATGTCTGTGTCTTTTAAGCAGATGCTACTGGTTTTCTGCCTTCAGAGCTCAGGAGTGCTAAAACTTCAGTCACGATGCAGGTTCTCACTCTGCAAGTAGTCTCTTTCTGTGCAGCAGGAGCTTTCATTTCCACAAGAAGTACCTGGGTTTTCACAGTTACCTGTAAAGGTTAATATTTTATTTCTTTCTCCAAGATTGCTGTGCTTGAGCATAAAGAACTACAGCCTGGAAAAAATACTGAGATAATCTGATGGTTGCTAAGGTCTTTGGCAGTTGGGGGGTGGGAGGGGGGAGAAAACCAGCGTGGAGTCATTCCCTTCCTGACTTCCACTTGCTGATTTTACAGGTAGGTAGCTGTGCAGCATGGTGTGACTTGTTGAAGGCTGAGTCCATAAGTGTTTCCTTTAAAGCCACCAACATCTGTCATTAAATGGCTTTTGCAATTTCTAGCAAGCTTGAACACTGAAGGCTTGCTCATGCTCTAGTTAGTCTAAGAATAAGCCTATCACATGGATTACTACGTGGTCTAAATGGTATCTCACCTGTATAAAAGGTTGGGAAACATTACCTCTCTCAGATTATTTGTATTTCTGATAGGAACAGTTACCAGCTCGTAGTGGCTCAGAGTATTTCGTTGGGTAGAGAGGTGTACTGGTGTTGGCTGAGCTGGAGTAAGTCTTCTTTGTAGCTCTGTGTGGTGCTGAGTTTTGGGTTTCTGACCAGAACAATGTTGATAACACACCCATGTTTTAGTTATTGCTGAAGCATGTTTGCGCAGCCTCAAGGGCTTCTCTGTTTCTCACACTGCCCTGCCAGTGAGTAGGCTGGGGGTGGGCAAGAAGTTGGGAAGGGACACAACTAGGACAGCTGACCCCAGCTGACCAAAAGGATACTCCAAACCCTATGATGTTGTGCTTGGCAATAAAAGCTGGAGAAGGAAGGTGGAAGTGGAGACATTTGAAGAAATAGTTAGGCACAGTGAAGCCCTGCTTTCCTGGAAGTGGCTAAGCATCTGCCTGTCGATGGGAAGTAGTGCATTAATTCCTTGTTTTGCTTTGCTTATGTGTACAGCTTTTCTTTACCTATTAAACTGTCTTTATCTCAACCTGCAAGTTTTCTCACTTTTACCCTTCTGATTCTCTGCCCCATCCCACTGAGGAAGTGAGAGGGAGCCTACATGGGGCTCAGCTGCCAGGCAGGGTTAACCCACAGCAATTGGGTAGTGAGACTTTGTGGTACCACCCTGTTTCAGTGTATTGTGATTATGTTAATGACAAAATTACTTATTTTTTGAGTAACCTGGAAAGGGTCCCGTTCACTAACAAAATGTGACTTTCTAGCAGTTCCTGAAATGGTTTGTAATTACTGATACAATCACCATTGAAATCAAATGGTGACATGTATTTTTAAATGATAGTGTAAATAGCATTGTTGTTTAAAATCCACGATGGATGCTAATAAATCTCTTGAATGACAGGGTCGGTATACAATTATTAAAATTTTGGGAGGGTCATAACCACTACATCTTGTGATTTGCCAGACTGTTCGTGTGAGGATGGAGATAGTGCCTTGAGAAAGCGTCAGGTTGAGGTTTGGTAAGCAGTCTATAGCCTATAAAAGTTAAAAAGATAGCAGTAAGTTGCTTAAATCTGCAGTTGGAAAATTCAGCTTTCAAGGCTGTTTAAACTTTGTGCACAATTATGAACATGCTTGAAATATTACGGAGTATTTGGGAAAATGAGACTTGTAGTCTTGTGCATAATTAATAAAATAGATTATTTCTTTTTCCTCAGCTGAAATCTGTAGATTGCAACTTAGGATGACTTAATTTAAGTGAAAATTGAAATAAAACTTCAAGAATCTGATGATGAATGTGATCTTGTCATTGATGTGCCACCACAAGCTGTTAATAAAAAACCAAGAATAAGTATGTTGTGCGAGTGGGAACAGGGACGCAGAACTGGCTGCTGTAATATGTGCAGAAAAATTACATGATGGCACTATAGCAGAAATGCTCGGGTGTACAGAAGAAAAATCAGAGAAAACTATCACTTTGTGTGAGAGTGGCATAGTTTTAAATAAATCTGAAAAACTAGGCAATGTTTTTCCAAAAGCAAATGAGATTTATTTGCCCACTGTAAACACTGATATAGTGAAGGTTTTGGAGGAAAGAGATGTCCTTCCTTATACTGAGGAGGAGCGATTGTCTGCAGCTGCTTCTATTGAGGCAGACATGCAGAAGGGAATCCTGAAGGAAGGCAATACAGAAACCAATATATTGGTCAAAGCATTTGTTCAGGAGCATATTACTAATGAAGACTGTGAGCAGTGGAAGAGTAACACAGTCTGTCCTGTGTACTGGTCACTTGCCAAAAAATGAAACTACAATTGAAAGACCTTATAAGGAAATTATAATAAACACAGAGGAAAGCCAGAGCATAGAAGAATATGGGGGTAATAATAGCCCAGAAGATAAATACCCATATCCAACTTTTTACTTAAACAAGAAAGACAGTGAAATAACTCTGCTGAGTTCATCTGCTGAGGAAGTGGAACCCAGTGGGGAGGCTGCAGAGCTTTCTGAATCAGATGATCCTGTAGAGGAGTGTTGGAGAATTTTTGATGAGTTTGAAAGAGAAGCACAAAAGAAGGATGGTGTTAAGCAGGTATTTTATTTCCCTTTCAGTGCTGGGGAGGTGTTTCTGAGCATGTGAGGGCAGGATGTGATATATAGTCAAGTTGAAATACTCTCCAAAATGTGTTTTAGTAAAGGTTAAATATTTGAGCCTTCAATGCTAGTAGACAGTCATAAGGAACAGTAGTCTAGTTTGACAGTGGGTGACCAGTATGTTTCCTGAAGTAGAAAATAGCTCTGAATAGCTCCTTGCCTTGGGGAAGCCATTTTTACTTTTAGTGCAATAAGCAAAGTTTCAGAGGTGGTTGTGTAATCAGTGGTCTTCTTATAAGCAAATGTAGGAACTCTGAGTACCACTGTCTCAGCTTCAAAGCACTGTGGCTTAACTGTTCTGAATGTAAAATAACTGTCTAATACTGAAGGAATTGTAATTTTCCCGGTCAGTTTTTTGACTGAATATCCTGAAACATTGGAGTAAATGTGTCACGAGGCTATTGCTGAAGTCTAGAGCTTCATAACAGGTGGTCTAAAGAGTCTGTTCTTGTTTTCAATAGGCCCATGGAGGAAATGTAGATCTCAATTTATTAGAAACCAAAGTAAGTGCTCCTGGACAAAAGAAAAGAATTGCACACACAGCAAAATTTGATGTGAGTTATAATCTTGTAATAAACTGAAGGTCAATGTAGCTTTACTTAACATCTGTAGACTCATGTTGAGCTTCAGGTTAGCTGAGTCTTGTAATCTAACTGTAGAATTGTTTTGAAATGAATTAGAACAAAAGTCTCATGAACTCTTCTGTTAAAAGTTGTAGCAAATATTATAGTACTTAAAGTTGGTTCCTGAGGCAGGTGAAATAAGCTGCTGCCCAGGGCAGCTGAGGCTAATGAGTATTGAAAAGTCAGATTGGAATGGAGGCTTGTACCATGAGATTACAGATACAGCACTTGAAAACCCAAAGTGGCTGTTACTTTCTCTGCTTTTACAGTGCTTTATGTTAATAGCAGGCATTAGTCCCTTCCACCACCCCTGAGATCTTTCAGCTTGGTGTTTTTCTTCCAGGGACAGTGTGCTGAGCTCTAAATCTGATAATAAAATTCAGTTTTAAGAAGCAGTGTGTTTAACTTTAATACCATCTTGCTGTGATTTGGAACTGCTTGAATGTTGACTCTGGATTTGTGTATGTGTGTATCAGGTACATAACAAAAAAGAAATGATGCCTTTCAAAGCATCTCCTTGGCAGCAGGGTCATAATGCAGAAATTCAACAGGCACACTGGGAGGCAATGGAGTTTGCAGCTGCAATTAAAAGGGGACAAGCTTTTATTGCTAAAACTTCTGAACAGAAGAATACTACGTCTGGATTGTCAGCTGCTCCATTTCAAAGCGTTGGACCAATGGGTATGACAGCTTGATCCTTAGGTTTGACAAACTAAACTTTGCTTTGCTTTGTTTAGGCATCGCTTTCTGTTGTAGTGAATGTTAGTTGTGAGTTAAATCATTGTGAGCACTTACCATGTGCAGATAGATGCCCTATCAAACTACAAGGTTATATCTGAAGTCTTGGTAGCTCTAGTACTTTGTGCTATGTTCTTTGAACATGTACAGTTTTTTCCAAAATCCTGAAAAGCATTTGTTTTATTGAAAGTCTTTTGATACACAAGTTGAAAGAATAAAAAAGGAAATCTGGTGAGTTTCCTTTTAGTACTGATGTCAACTCTTGGGTTTCTAGTCTGAAGCATTCAGACCTTCTGAAACAATTTGTTAAATCTTGTGATTTGGAAATCTTATGTTCTTCTCCCTTTAAATTCTCCTTCATATGTGAAAATCCTGGAGTAGAAGTTATTACTGCACTTGATACTAGTTAAAACACTGTTTCCCCTCCAGTTCTTTTACTGTCAAAGTCACCTACCTGGCAATCAAATTAATAAAATTCTGCTCTGTACTTTTATTCATGTGCTTTTATTACAGATGCTATAGATCATCTTTGCATAAAATTGAGTCATTCTGCCAGTGTATACATTCTTTGTGAATAACAGTAAAATGGATTAGCGTGTATTATGTATATTATATAATTATATATTATCATGCTGTGCAAATGTGTCTCACTGTATAATAGGTGCTGATGCAAGTAAAGTTAAGCAGGATGACTGCAAGGATGACTCCAGAATCTCATGACAAATTTTTGTTTCTGAGATCTGTAGCTTTCTTTTCATTAAAAAGGCAAAGCAATACTTGAAGGCACTTAGTGATTGCATTAGAAGATGAGGTTAGAATGGTGGTTTTCCTAATTTTATTTTTTTTCTTTTCTTGCTATCATACTTTTTTGCAGAGGAGGGAAAAGGGACAGGAAAGGCATGCAAGTAGGTGTTTAAAAATCGTAGTCCTTAAAACTTGAAAATAGCTTTTAACTTGACTTGTGTGGCTACTTTATTCTAATGTCTTCAAGCTGAAGTATGATCTCAAAAATACTGGAAAACACTTTGCATAAAATCTATTGGCAGAAGTGAAGTCTTAATGTGTTTCCTGATATTCCAGGTTTGCTTCTGTGCATTAGTTCACTTTTACCGTGCTTTAACAAAGGAGCTGTGAAATACCTGTGTTCCAGATTAATGTAATTTAAATAATAAAGCTGATCATTAGAGTTTAGATTCAGTCTGTATTTTCTGTGTGTTTCAGCCTCTTTGAATTTGCTTGAAGTTCAGCCTGTTGAGGACAGCAGTGGTCAACTTCATATACTACTGGAAGGAAACATTGCAGCAGCAATGCCCTGTGAACTTTCTGTTAGTTCATTTGAAAAGGCTTATTCTTGTGCCATGCAAGGTACTATAGAGTTGCTGCTGCAGAACTTGGATATATGAACGGGAACAGAAGTGGAAAAACTGCAGTTAATTTCAAACAATATTTTATAATGTAGATTCTGTAATGTGATATACCAGTATAGCTTCTTTTTAAAAAGTACTTTATTTCCTGTGTGCTTTAATGAAGTTGCTGTGCAAATTGTATTTTCGTTTTCCTTGGTTGCACTAGCCAGCACTACACAAAAGTAAGCAATTAAATATATAAATTGTTAATGAAAGTGGTTGTGATGGGAGAATTAAGTTAGTTTGTTTTCAGTCCAATCATGCTTGTGTGTTGGTTATAAGCATATTGTGATAAGCAAAAACTCTACATTGCATTATCTAACAAAGGCTATAAGTTCCTAAAAACAGACTCATTATTTTCAGTCTAGTTCATTGAGTTCGTAGTTTATGCTCTGAGTGAAGTACTGCCTGAAATAAACTCCAGAAGGAGAGCATGACTTAAATCATGACTGAAGTCCCAGTGCTCGGTGAAGGACTGAACTTTCTCTAAGAAAAAAGAAGTTAAAAAATTTTTTTAATACCTCACGTAACTTTGAGCAGAAGACTACTTTGTGTAGTTCAAGCAGGGAAAACCTCTATAGCTACTATTTCTTATGGTTGTTTCTGGCTCCCTGTTGTGTGCAACTCCAGTTTTCTGAATAGCTATTTAGCAATGTTTGATTTTTATTTATTTATTTTCGCTGAGGATGGGCAAAAGAATGTCTGAACTGGTTTTAGTTCTTGAGGCTATTTGTTACATATTGACCACATTAGCATGGGGATTTTTGTTGTGTTTTTTGGGGTTTGTTTGTTTGTTTTTTTTAAGGTTTCTATTCAGAAGAGGCCTTCCGTTCTAGAATCAGGATCCAAAGTACCACTTGAGACAAGACAGCGATATGTCAGGCTTTTTTTTGCAAAATGCTTCAAAATTTGCAGCACAGTGACTGAAGCTGTTCAGAAGGTTTGTAGTATTTTATAGATCTTTACAATTCCTCTTCTGAATTAAGACAGTAGGTCTTATCTTGCACAATGTGTTGGTGGGGCTTTTTTATTATTTTGGGTTTTTTTAAGGCAAATATTTCAGACTTTTCAGTAAGCAGAAATTAAAATGTACTTGATCTTACACTTACGAGTGTTATCAATCAGTTTCAGTTTTCTCCAAGTAAAAACATTTGTCTTTTTGGAAGCTAATTAGCAGTGCTAAAGACAGGTTATTTTAGTATTAAAAAGTAAAAGTTTTTCTTTTGCAAATACAAAATAAAAATTTTCTTGCGGATACTCGAGGCTTCCTGGAATGTAATAATGACTTTGAGATGTATTCAGGACAGGAGGAAAACATATTTGAAGAATAACCATAAATCTTTCATGAGCCTTTGATCTTGTATTTACTGTTTACACCAGACTCAGGCTTATAGCCAAAACATACATTCTGACAGGCACAAATATCCAGAGCTTAGCCTTTAGGTGATCTAAATTTCTTGCACACTGGAAATTAAAAGACGTTATGGAGGTGTCGTGATAAGACTCTGTATGTGTATTTAATTGTATGTTGAATGAAAGCTTGTAAAACATCAGGTGTTACTACTCTGCCAT
Organism: Burhinus bistriatus; assembly: GCA_013397275.1. NCBI lineage: Eukaryota > Metazoa > Chordata > Aves > Charadriiformes > Burhinidae > Burhinus > Burhinus bistriatus. Next base: position 69,517 of record VYXH01008587.1, read on the forward strand.
TTATAGTGTGTTGTCTGTATTATGCAGCATACCTTGGTATGCCTGATTTTTCATTCTCATTAAGTAATGTTTCTTTTACCTTCCCTTTAACTTCCTCCTCTGTTATTTCTCAGCTTCCTCAGTTCTCCGCGTCCTCTTTTCATCTGCTTAGAGCTTGTAACTTGTGAATCGTACTTGCTGTAGTGATTGTTAGAAGGCACTGTTTATGCCTGAAGTGAGCTTCTCTTTTTTTGACTACACAGATAGTGTAAACAGTGAAATAAAACCAGGGAAGAAGCATTTTTCTTCCTTCAAAAGACTAATGAACGTACTCCTTATCTCAAGTGTGCTTCTTCATAGCTAAAAGGTGCTGGACCTTCCTTTTGCTTCTGTTTCATATGACTTTACAGAAAGAAAATTAAGGAAACATTTCTTGACCTAAAAGAACTAATAATGCCTCCTTTTTGAAGCAAGATCAGAAAAGGTTGTCTGTGGCCACAGGAATGGTTACCCTAAGAGTGTTCAAATTCCCACAGGATCTTAATTTCTGAGTTGAAGCACTGATTTCCCCTATAGATCTTTGTTTCATAACTACTCAATTTGTCTTTCTAGGTGTCTCATCCATCTGACTTTGTGTCTTCTGTTGCACTTCAGATTTAGGACACTCTGTATCTATCTCTAGGTTCACAATCCCAGATTTGAAATGGCAGTGCTTTTTGTAGAACACACAATATTCCACTAACACTCAGTCTCTTTTGTTTTTTTTTAAATATAGGCAGGTTTTGCTTTCAATTAAGATTTTTTTTTTCTAAATACGTTGTAAGCATAGAAATTAGAACAGAAGAGAAATGTCTTAAAAGGATTTAGTTTACCAAAGATATTTCTGCATATTTAAATCCTTTTTTTTAGAAATATATCACTGAAATAAATTGGTGTTTTGATTTATAAATATTTGCTTAGGTTATTAACAGGAAATCTAAAATTGAGAATAAATGCTAAAAATATGTTTTCCTGCATTCAGGGCATCTTAGTAACAGCAGATCTTCCAGTGGTACTGAATCCATAAAGTCAGAGGAAGAGAAAGGTAAAGAAAGGGGAAGGGAGATGTTAGTTCTCCACGCTAGCCTGTAAGTAGGCTTGTTTCAGTGTGAAAATTTTGCTCTGTTTTTGGTTAAGCTTTATGTATTCGCCACTGCAACAGTTTCCAACACAATTCCTTGTTTATATCTGAAGGCTTATTCTTAGGGGAAGAATGTTGAACTTTTGTTTGAAAAGAGCATATTCTTTAGTATTGTATGTCTAGCCTTTCTGGGATTGCTAGTGAACTAACTTCCCTATTTTTTAGTGTCTTTGTTTTGAATAGTATTTCATCTCTAATGACTTCTAATTGCTCTGAGGTACAAGTGTATAGTTTTTGCATGTAAACTGTAATACACATCTTGTAATTTCAGTTTTGTTTTATTTTGGAAGAACTATGATATTTAAGTGCTACTTACTTTTGTTCTAATATTGCTTAAGTGTTGGGTTTGTTTACTTTTAGATTTGGTGGTTGGTTGTTTTGGTTTTTTTTTTTTTTTTAGCATTCACAGATGGTGCTCTATACGGACTTTTAAAAGATTATCTTCTGACTGAGGAACAATTGAATGAAAATAACTTCCCTCGACCAAATCCTGAAAAAAATGGTGGTGCTATACTTACTGGGGTTGTAAAAATGCTGGATATGATGGTAAGTGCCTACTAGACTTGCAACAAAATTGAATTTCAGTCAGTAGTTCACAGAACAGTAAAATACAGGGGCATAAAATTATACATTACAACAGCGTTCCGTATTTAGTGCCTGGACTACAAGTGGATTCGCAAGCTTTCATAACTAAACCATGAAGCTTCATAGGTCTTTTTAAATTTTTGTTTCAATGTAGTAATTGAAGAAGTTGCTGGTAAACTTGAATTTCTTATTGTGCTAATAGAGGAACTTGGGGTTTTGGTTTTTTATACATGACTAGTCTTGGGAGGCTGCTTATGTATTGATACTCAGCTCTCCCAATTACAGTTCATGTGACTTTTTTTATACTTCAATTCAGCATTTTTTAACCTAATGGCAAACCAGCTAGGAAATATGCTCTGTTAACATTTTTTTTAGCTTTCAAAAGAGTGTGCTCTAGGTGTGGCGAAGCATATGCTGTTACTTCTTTGGGACAACATAGATATAAAGAAGAATGCAACTATCATTCTGGTAGAGTGTTGGAACAAAGAGGTGGGTATCCTCAGTATTCAGTCTTTGTGGAAGCTGTTAAAAGTTACAACATCTCATGTGAAAACTGAACAAGATCAGAGTATGTAACTTTTTTGCACAAGGTTCAGCTGAGAAACATTCTGCCGTACTTCTGGGAATGTGGCTAGTTAGTAAAGGCTGTTTTCTGTGAATATGTCATAACTTCAGGAAAGCATATGTTAATAAAACCATGTGGGAAGAAGCTAGAAAAATGTTCATTGAGTAGCCTTGCACTGACTTCTAAGCGAACCTTCTCACCTTTTCTGAGAGACACTTAAATACTCAGAAGTTACAATAAATATTTCCCTCAGGAAGAACCTTCTAGACCATACTACAGCTTTCTGTCTCCTATTCATTGGTATTTCTTTTTTTTTTTATGACAACCTTTGTCTCAGGAGGCGACGATGTACATTTTGTCATCTTGGCATAGGTGGGACCTGTGGGTGGGACTTACTTCTTTCCATAGTGCAGTCTCAGGAGAAAATGGAAAAGAGATTTGAGAGGAGGAGTGAGGGTACTGATTTGTTTTTGCTGTTGCTAGTTGCTGCAAAAACTACTCAATTTTCAGCTTTTCTTTTTTGGCAGTTCCTGGTGGCATGGAAAAATGCTATAGCTATTGTGAGAGAATAGTTGGGTCTGCTGGATGTCAGATTGCAAAGGTAGGAATAATGTTCTCAGAATGTTTATATAATGCAGTATCTCAGTTTTGCTTTCTTTGTCCTTTTGACTTAAAGCTGGGTCATAGCTTTCAGTGAACGGTTTGGTATAAGCCTTTTAAGTTTACTTACTAGCATTCAGTAAATCATGTGGCAAATACTGGCAAGAATATATGCTCCTGAGTGTTAGAGAAACGAATTGTCTGACAATTTGGGTAAGATATATCTAGCAAACTTGCACTTAAATACTAATGGAAACTTTGCAGCTTCATATTCACGATGGAAGAAGGAACAAATTGGAAGGCTTCATGAAGGCATTAATTAAATCACCACCTGTTGATGGAAACTATGGTGTATATGCTCTGGACTGTGAGACGGTGTGAGCAACCTCAAAAGTTTGGTTCAGTTAATAGAAAACTATATTGCTTTTTATGAAGCAATTTTCTAGCTGTAGTAGTTTGGAAATCACGTCTCAGAGGTCTGCAGAACTCCGACTAGTAACACTACATGACTAGACCTTCAGTCTGACTAGTCACTCTACGTAACTAGACCTTTAGTGTTGAATATGCAGTGAGCAAAATAGTTTCTATCTGTTGAGTTGGTAGCCAGTTCTGCTTTCTGTACAACTTACATCATGTAAGGAAATATCATAACTGTGTAAATGCTTGTTAAATTTACTTTTTTTTCAGTGTTACACAGCCCACGGCTTGGAACTAACTAGAGTGTCAGTGGTTGATGCTAAGCTACAGGTTGTCTATGATACGTTTGTTAAACCAGATGGTAAAGTTGTAGACTACAATATAAGGTATGCTAATTAGTCTATAGTACTTCAAGATTAGAAAATAATTTGGCAGATAACTATATAAGAAGAAACATGCCTCTCTTAAGTGTCTATTTCTAGTAACATAAATCAAAGACCTTCAATCAGGAATGAGGCTTTTGTTCCTAAAAGCTCAATTAAAAAGGATTTTTCTCTGCCTAGTTCAATTTATTTTTTCCACATTTGAAGACTGTTTTTTTTCTCCCCTTCCTTCAAAAAAACCCCAAAAAACAACCTAAGTTAAACCTCGCAGAACTTGCTAAATTCCCTAAGGGGATAGAAGCAAATGCAAGTTTAATCTATAAATATTGTCTCACAGAAAAGCAGTATAGTCCTAAGCCATGCGTTGAGGCCATCAGACTGTATAGCTTAACAAGATTTGGCTGCATTTAGCGCAGATCACTTGTATTTGGTCTTCCTATTAAGTTTTGCCTTTGAGACCTGGAAGACATGTTTTTGATTCCTGTTAGTTCTTTGAAGTCCTGTGATGGCTCTGAGAAGAAACACAGGTTTTGAGCCTCATTGTAAAAAAAGGTTGGAGGAGAAGAAACAGCGTGTTCCTACTGGTTCAACAGCAATATGCATTTGCTCAGAGCCCTGTCTTTGGTCCACACTCAAAAAATTGGCTCAGTTGCTTGTAGTGGTAGAGCTAAGTTAATATGACCTAGCTTAGTTTATCTTACACTACCTAGGTGTAAAGGAAGAAAATGAAAAAATGCCTTACGTTGACTTCAACATTGTGTGATTTCAAAGCTGGCTAGTGTTAACCTGAGATGCTGGGGGAACAACCACTGTAAACCTAGTTCTTCTAGATATTTCTTAGTGTCTCTGCTAATGAAGCTCTTCTACATCTGTCTTTAGACTCTCTGGAGCAACAGAGGATGATCTGAAGAATACCACAACATCTCTTCAGGATGTACAGGCTATACTGCTAAACTTTTTCAGTGCAGATACAATTTTATTTGGACACAGCTTAGAAAATGACTTGTTTGCTCTCAAGGTAAAATAACATTTCTGAAGCCAATTTTAAGAGATGGCTGCTTGTCTTTACTGTGTTCTAATTAATTTCAAAAAGGAAAAGAATGTTGCATTTTGGCAGATCAACATGGATGAAAACAAGAAAGTACTTGATTGTTAAATGATAGCTGTATTAAAGATAATACTACATTCAGAGAAGGAAGATATGCATATACAAACACAGCATGGTAAAGATTCTGACATTTGGGCTTCCTACTTTGCTGTTTTGTGCTTCTAGCTGTGCAACCCTACATCAGCACAGAATAATATTGTCTTTATTTCTGGGTTCACAGAAACCTAGAATTGTGTGTTTACTGGTTTTGCTGAACTCATGCCGGTAAATGCATAAAAGGCAGTGACAATTCAAGTAATGCTAAGGTGGTACTCTCGGAATCTCTGTAAACTATTACGCTGCCTGTTAGGTAATTACCTTAGGTACCGGAAATGCATAGATTATGCTATTAAATATCAAAGGCAGCAATATTCCATAAGAAACATAACCATCTTCTCAGGAAGGCATGGGGGGATCTTATCAGTGTATATCCTGAAGGGAGGGTACGAACAAGACTGAGCCAGGTTCTTTTCAGTGGTGCACAGTGACGGGACCAGAAGCAATGGGCACAAAGTGAACACAGTAGGTTCCCTCTGAACATCGGGAAACGCTTTTTCACCATGAGGGTGACCGAGCGCTGGCACAGGTTGTCCAGAGAGGTTGTGGAGTCTTTTACCTTGGAAATGCTCAAAAGCCATCTGGACATGGCTTCGGACAAGACGACTTCCAGAGGTCCCTTCCAACTTCAACCATTCTGTGATTGTTACTAATGAAGAATTAGAATTTAGCCTTGATGGACTTCCCTGTTGGTGATATCTAAAGGCCAAAGCAAACAAAACTTTGCAGTACAGTATTGTTTATCTACAAACAGAATTAATCATGTTCACTGTATAGATACAACTAGTGTGTAAACATCAATGCTATGTACAGAAATCACTGTGAAGCACAATTTTTCCGCAGTTCTTGCCCCACAGTTTGCCACTCTGTAATGAATAGAGGAACACAGGACAGATGATGTAGTATTTGGGGCTCAAGGATTAGTTTGGGCGTTACTGAGAAAGGAGATGGTTTAGATGCTAGATGGGATTTCTTTAATAAATAGAGGAGGTGCAAGACTCTAACTGAATATGTAGTCATTATTGTGGCCTCTACTTTTTTTCCAGCTAATTCATGACACAGTAGTGGACACATCAGTAATGTTTCCTCATCGGCTAGGTTTGCCTCACGAAAGAGCTCTTACAGGTCTGATGGCTGACTACCTCAGGAGAATTCATCAAGATGATGGTAAGAGCACAGGTTCTTATTAAGCAATCAGTGTATTGCATCGTGAAATGGGAGAATAACCCAGAAAACTGACAAGGTAGTAATGCACTTGCTGTCATTTAAAGCTTTGTTTTGGATACCTTTACTTCAATAGCATAGTAAATGCAGAGGATGTACCTGAAGGGTAAGATGGTTGGTGTTGTGGTTTAACCCTGGACGGCGACTAAACACCACATGACCTCTCACTTGTTCCTCCGCAGTACAGTTGGCTTGTCAAAGTGTTCACCATACAAAAGTGTTCCAGTTTCTATCCCACGTAGAAGGGGCATTCTTAAAATTCTGAAGGTAGCGTGATGAGGCTAATGTATATTTCAAGATTCACTTGCTTATCCAAACTGTTACAGGAGCTCTTCAGCTGGGTTTTTCAGTAGTAAAATTACAGTAAATTTCTTGGCTGGCTGTCAAAGACACATCAATAATTCGGTTCCACAATGTGCATATAATACTTCTGAAACATTGCATTTGACTTATATTTTGCATCAACCATGGCATTCTAAATAATTCATTTTAATCTGATCTTAGAACAAATTAAATTGAGTATCTAATAAACTGGCAGATTTATATTTGCTTTTATCAGTGAAGTCTTCTGGACAACAAATAATATTCTGTTTTGCAAACATATCTTTATTGCCCAGGGAATACATAAATGGTTGCACTGAGCAAAACTTGATGTCCTTTGATACCCAGTGGAGTATGCTGCATCTCAAAGCTTACAATATCCTCTGACTTCCTTTGCTCTGACAGTCTGATGCACAGCACTGTGGTGAGTGTAAGGGGAATGTCAAAAGTTAATTCTACAGACTTTAAGATGGCTATCTCAAATAGCCAAAACTCTGCCTTTGTCAGACTCTTCTGCTTAAGTTTGGATTTAGTCATTCTTCATTGATCACCGCTGAGTTAAAATACAAGCTTAACCTATAGAGCTAGGTAGCTGCCTCTTCTAGAAAAAAATGAAAAAAAATCCTGACATATGACTTCCGCTGCCTGTGTTTATATTGGTTTGTGCTGCTGCTTTGTGCTATTTTGTTAGTTTTGTGCTAGTACAAGAGAAAGGTAATAAACTTCAAGTCTGGATTTGCTTTTTTTGTAAACCTAGGGATTAGTAGAGTGAAACACCCTTTGCTAGCAGAAGGCAGTAGGTCTGTGATGATTTAGCTTGCTCTGAATTTAATTGATTCTTTGCCTTTTATTTTTTTACTGTCTCAAACTGGAATTTGACTAGGATTGCATTTTAAAGGGTCTCAACTCCAAGATTTTTGGTGTCCAAGGTACAAGAGCTGCAGTTGCTGAGGTAGCTTCACCTACAGTATGTCATAAACTTGATTTGACTGAAAAATTGAAGAATACATAATGGAACTAGAAGACTATGGTTTCAATAACTGAGTCTTTTAAGACTACTTGAAAAACATGTTTCATACAGGTTCTGCTTTCTTGAGCAGTTAAAAATAGCAACAGCTGAAGTGTGGAATGACAAGACAGAGCACTACTTTATGGGTTGGAAAGCAAATGAGAATTGGAACTTTCCCTGACAAAAGATAATAAGGGCTGAGGGGAAGTTACTGGATCACCTCCGTTTTCTTATCCAAATGACAAAATAGTTTCTACTTGGTTATTGGCAACTGTTGTGTTTTATTTCTTATGGTAGATTTAGGAGGGGAGAAAACTAGAATCTACAAGGTTGTTACCAGCTGTCTTCTGATTCTGTGAATAGTAGAGGTTACAAAGTGATATAAATTTCTCTGCCACAGATAAAAGCTATGAGTCTCCTCTGTTAGCTTCCACAGCTAAATAGATATTGCAGGGATAGTTCTTAGAAAATATGCTGGTGAAAGCATTCATGCGACACACTAATGCTGTTGCAGATGACTACCATGATTGTGTAAATTATGTGCTCTAGGTTACTAATCCAGGCTCCACTGGATATTGAAGCTGGAGGATCTGGTGGGAAACTAAATATTGCCAGACAATACTGGACTGCTAGAAGCATGTGGTTGTTACCTTGAATCCTGAAACCAAAAGTTGCATCAAAAACTGTCTGAATATCAAGTATTGTCTTAATATTCTCAACAATTGTTCAACTTAATAAACAAAGCTACCATTATTCTGTGAAGAAATACATAGTCTAACACTTCTAAATTTTTTTGTTTCCGCCTCTAGTTGGTGGTCATAATTCCAGGGAAGATGCAATTGCTTGTATGGAACTAATCCTTTGGAAGGTCATGAAGGACAATAAAAGGAGAAAACAGTGATTATTACGCCTTTGGAGGAACAAGACAGGGGGTGGAAAATCAACCTCAGTTTGGTTGACTGCTCTGTAATGCTTTGGTACCAATTATTTTTCTGATGTAAAAAAGAGCACAATGGGAAAATCTAATGGGAAAACTTGACTGTATCTGCTTCAGAAACTTACAATGTACAGGAAGGAGAAAACACAAATGCACAAAATACAAACAAGTAAGATGCACAGAGTAAATTCTTGTGCTAAACAGCAAACCTGTACATTTTTTCTGTTCTGTTAAAGGGGTATTATTTCTGTAACCATTCTTACTACTCTGTGTAGCTGAAAACTATCGTTTGCAGTAAGCAAAGGTACTGATTATATAAAGTTCTGGATGTAACTTTTGATTTCACCTTCTTCAGCCTCTGAAATAAAACTTAAGTTTCTGCTGCATGATTAAAGTTTAATATTAATTGTTTTCTTTTCCCCTTTCCCTTCCTGGTTCTCTCTACCTCTCCATCTGCTTTCAGAGAGAGACAAAACAAACTTAGTCATATTTGTACTAATTGACACAAAAAGGCAGAATGGTGGAAATATGATCTCAGCTGGTTTCTTTTAAATAAGTTGAGCCTGTAGGAAGCTTTTCAACTGTAAAAGCAATAGACTGTGCTGACTTAGAAGCGTTCCCAAAAAGCAGAGCATTTAAAGAAGTAAATATTTTCGCTGCTTCAACTAAGATTCTCCCAGATACAATTACCTGTCTCATACTTAAGACAATATTCAGCTTCTGGTACCTTCAGAGAGGAGGATTTTAAAGTCTGTTGCTACTTATTTTTGTGTGAAGGAAACAGAAGGAAATGTAAATGTAAGAATGGATGATATTTTTCATACAACACTAGCTCTGAGCTGAAGTTATGCTTTGCACTTTTTCATCAAAGAAAACAGAGTAGTGAGGAAAAAAGGTCTTGACTGAGGACTGGGTAAGGGAAGACCAGTAATATAAAGAAGGTCTCACAGGTATGCCCTGAAGAATGAGTACACTGGATGACTAAATCTGTATTGAACGTAAAAATTCATTATAGCTGCTTCTTATGCATTAAAGTACTTGGTAACCGGCAATACCTGTGGGTAGAAAAAGCATTATGTTATTTATTGTTCTGTTTCTGCTGCTCAGAATGTTTAAAAAAAGAAAAAAGGCTACTGATTGTCCAAGCATCTGATTTCACCCAAGAAACGGTAATATTTCTTTCTATATTAATAGAATAGTCCTGTATACAGTCCCTACTGCAGCTTAGAGCAGGGGCTTTCGCATGTGCTTTACAAAGGAGATAGACTATAAATGCCTCTGTGCAAACACACATATCATGGGGAATAAACAAGAGGAGTTAGAGAGGTGCGCACTTCTTCAGGGCTGTGATCTTCTTGGCATGATGGAGACACAGTGGGATGGTTCCTATGACTGGAGGGTAGAAATGGATGGATACAGGCTCTTCAGGAAGGACAGGCAGGGGAGATGAGGAGGGGGTGTTGCCCTCTATGTCAAGGACCAGCTGGAGTGCATGGAGCTCCTCCTGGGGACAGATGCAGAGCCGACCGAGAGCTTATGGGTCAGGATTAAAGGGAGGGCAGGGACAGGTGCTGTTACAGTGGGGGTCTGCTACAGGCCACCTGACCAGGAGGACCTAGTGGATGAGGGTCTCTATAGACAGGTAAGAGCAGCCTCACATTCACAGGCCCTGGTCCTCATGGGGGACTTCAGCCACTCCAGCTTCTGTTGGAGGGACAACACAGCAGGGCATAAGAAATCCAGGAGGTTCCTGGAATGCATTGATGATACCTTCCTTCTCCAAGTGCTAGAGGAGCCAACGAGGAAAGGTGCCATGCTGGACCTTGTTCTCACCAGCAAGGAGGGGCTGGTGGGGAACGTCAAGATCAAGGGCAGCTTTGGCTGCAGTGATCATGAGATGGTGGAGTTCAAGATTGTTGGGGCAGTGAGGAGGGTACACAGCGAGCTCGCTGCCTTGGGTTTCAGGAGAGCAGACTTTGGCTTCTTCGGGGACCTGCCTAGCAGCGTACCATGGGATAAAGCCCTGGAGGGAAGAGGGGCCCAAGAAAGCTGGTTAATATTCAAGGATCACCTCCAAGCTCA
>VYXH01008588.1:1507-33040 GCA_013397275.1 Burhinus bistriatus
ATATTTTCAAGACCCGCCTGGATGCAGTCCTGAGTAATGTGCTCTAGGCTTTCCTGTATCAGCAGGGGAGTTGGACTAGATGATCTCTAGAGGTCCCTTCCAACTCTAAAAATTCCGTGATTCCGTGAATCTGAGTTCTTTTTATTACGAGTATATTACCTTACCACTTAGATTGTCAGGCTTCATGAAGCACTCCAGTGAGCTTTAAATATGGTTTCTGATACAAATTAAAGTCTAATGGAACTGTTCGTATAAGTGCCTAAAGGATCAAGGTGCTGAAGCTTTAGGAAAACTTAAATGAATAGGTGTAGAAAAGTGTTTGAATGTATTATCTCTCAGCAACAAAATACAGACCCGAGTGACATACAGTTAACAGATCAGAAAAAATCGTATAAGATTCTAATTACTGAAGGGCTAAGAGTTTTAATACAAGTCAGATGTTCCACAAATAGACATGCCTAACCAATCACAGATGGAGACAACATGGTCTACCCGAGAACATCGATTTTAAGAGCAGACAGAGAAGAGGTCTAGTCATGGTGGTGTTATATTTTTGGTCATGGACAAGCTATTTTGTCTGTTTCCTCTGAGTACTTCCCTCAAGTACTACCTGCTTCGATAGCTAGCTGTAACAGTCTGTTATTCCAGGAGTTTGAGAGAACGCAGGATGATTGTGGTGACCTGATCTGACATCCTGCAAAATGAGTCACAGAGATGCCTGTGATTTCTCTAGCAACCTTCTTTTGGGGTTGGAGCACACCTTTTAGGCATACATCTAGCATGCCTCCCAAAATTCTTGAGGAGTCTAACTGAAGACAGGATTTTACCCTGAATCTTCAAATAAGGATTTATGTAGCACAGGCACAGCTTATGTTGCTGCAATGGTCTCCAATGGTTAACCACCTTACCTTAACAATGTACTTAATCCTTCTTGTCTGAATCTGTCTAGCTTCACCTGTTGAATCTTGTTAGGCCTTTATTGGCTAGATTAAAGAACTATCTTGTATTAGAAGTCATGTCTTCTTTCACATAACTCGTGTTCAAATCATCTCTTAATCTTTTTTTTATTTTTGTTGAACTACATGTATCACAGCTCCTCCAGCTTTTTGTGTAGGCTAATGCAGACACCACAACTGGAGTTCAGAGGTTATACTTGTCTGGCAGTAACAGCTTTTCAAACTGTACATTGTCCAGGCTTTTTGGCCTCTAATCTTGACTGCGATCTTTAGACACTCCATCCTAGCAATACTGAACAACCTAAGTGAATAATGAGACAACATTATTCTTAAGACTCATGACTGACAACCCCAAGATGTGCAGGGTAGACAGGGCTGAATGAAACATTTTGGTACAGAGCTGAAGTATACTGGGGTGACATATCCCGCCTTTGTTCAGAGGGAGAGAGAGTACAGATTGACTTTTTAAAGCCCGTGTGGTCCATGTTATTAATCTCTTTGAGTTGTGTCAAGTTACCCATTTGAGGAGTAATACATTAGATAAATACAGACTATTTGTTTCTGGCATGCACTCAGCTCCCTTGTAAAGCACAGCATACAAATTGTTTCCTTGTCAGAAGCCCTGGATCACCCGGCAGTATTATTTATCTTCAAGAAATACAAGTGGTAAGTGGCCAAGCACTTCGTCTGGGCACTTTGATCTTTTAGCTTTGAAAGAAGACTTTTGGAAACCCATATAAGGCACCGGAACCTGGTATTCTGGAGTAAGTCATGAAGTCTTCACACGAAGCAAATATGGACTAAAGTATCCTAAATGATTCTTATGTCATTGCACTTCCCTGTATATCATTCCAGTCTCTTTTGCAATAGCTTGCTGGTGGAAAAAAGGACTAGGAGACGATTCCAAACAGTAGCAGATATCATAGTTCTTGCACTATCTATTTTGGTGTAACTTTTATGTATGGAAGCATGTAATCAACAGGTCAGAGTAATGCCAAAGGACTGATGGTAGTTTGTTCAGATGCAGGAAATAACTTGGTTACTTTGAAGTGCAGCTAACCACAAACCCCACTTTTTAAGTAGTGAAGAGTTCTCTATTTTTTTTTTACTTTAATGGTTCCTAAAATAAATCCTAAGTTGCAGTATCTTCTATACTGTCTTTTCCTAAATCCTGGAATTTCAGTAGCTATTGCAGAAGTTGTTTAAGCAGATTCTGGAGTAGCTTACATTGATTTTAGAGCCATTCTTCTTGTTCCTCTCTTGCTGTAAGAACGTTTTTTGGTATGATCATTCATTGGCTTGTACCAACCGCAGATTATTATACCTAACTCTGCATTGTCTGGGCAACATTTTCACCAATGCCTGGCTCCATATGCCAAGGAAATGTATACAGCTGCCCAGTATACAACTCCAAACCATTGTCACTGGAGCAGTGCAGTTCTTTGTTCTGTGGGGTCTTAGTTAAGCTCAAAATGATCAAAATGGATTTTATTTGTAGCTTTCTCTGTAATTTTTGCCTTGCATCATCATTTCAGCCTAAAGCCAGTGGAAAAATTGCCATGTACTCTGTGTGTCAGTTTGCACTCTTCTTCAGTTTGTGACACACTTTTTGTGCATCAGTTTGTGCTCCTCATACGACTTTCAGGACCCATTGGCCAATTTCAAGACAACTTGACAAAAAGAGTAGGAAGTCTTGCAGTGCAGAGTACTTAAAAATTTTATGAAGTTGGGCACCTGGAGAGAGCAATCAAGTATGACAAATGCTACCTTCAAAGCTTCAGTAAGTAGCTGCATTTCTTAGGCGTTAAAAAAAAAAAAATCACAGAAGACAGTTTCCATACATAACGCAACTGCAGGAAAAGCTTTAGCTTGAGCCTGCATGTTATTAGACATCAGGAAATCAGGTGGGACTTGCAAATCTGGAGGAAGCAGATTTCATCAGCTGTACTGAGGAGATGTTACTTTGTATCAATTCATTTCATTTTACTTTTGATGTGTTTTCCCTCTCTGTAGGCCCCAGACTGAGATGAGGTATGTATCTTGTCTACAAAGGAGTTCATATGAGTTCAGCTAGCCCTCAGTTTTCATAAGGATTCAGAGAATCCCTTATACTTGCATGAAGAAGCCTGAAGCACCTTGTGAGGTCTCTTCCCTTTGTCATCCCTAAATCACAACGCTTTCCCTCTAAGTAGTATGAGAGAATTGTTTCTCTGAGAAGCCTTCCTTTTCCTAACCTTCCACAGTCAGGGATACTGCCATGGACTTCTATAGTCAGATGCAGTTTCTTGCTTACCCAGATGCAGCTTCGGCAATCTGCTGAGACCTACACTGTCGGCCCAAGGATTCCATTTCTTTCAGTCCAGTCCAGAAGATGAGGGATCTATGTTTTGAGGCCAGAGAGCTATTTTACTGTGATTTTCCTGTACCTGTATCAGTGCTGCACCAACTCTTTCTACCAAAATTCTTCTTCCTTATTCCTTGCTAAAGCTCAAATAAGAGCAACAGAGCTGAGAAAGCAATGAAGATGAAAGTCCCTTACTCTATTGCCAGAACAACTGACAGATTAACTCTTGCCATCTCTTCTGCTATTAAGAACATACATTTCTAAAGCAAATTATTGCCTGACCATGGGGTTCCATTAAGAAGGAAAAGCAAAGCACAGGTTAAAATCACAGCTAGATACATGGGAAAAAGAAAGATCAAAAATATAGCTACCAGAAGATAAAAGAGCTACTGAAACCTGGATTAGCATTTTGCAGGAAATGTGCACTCTATCATTTTGCGGGCAAGTATCCTTATGTGTTACAGTTCTGAAAAGACACACTGGGAGTGGAAGTAGACTCTTGTAATAACTGAGAATGACAGAGTCTTTCCTTATGCTGCTTATGGTGAAGGACTTTGAAGCACTGCTTTCCCAGCTAAATCATTAAAGCCAAAGAAGCTGAAAGCATTAGTGTAATTTACAGTTAGTTCTGAACAGGATCTCCCTTTAAAGAATGAAAAATAAACAGACTCCACCTGTTAACTATATTAGTCAAAAAGCACAAGCTGCTGACTGTAATCTAAACCAGCTGAATGATAACTCCTCAATCACTCCATTAGCTGACACTCCTGCTAAGGTAGCAAAGATTTTTCCTGTCGTTGCTTACATTGCACTTAACTGGGGAGTGCTGGGTTTGGAAGATGGGTTTAGGCTCCTTGCTCATTGAATTCCAACTTGCTCACGTGCATCTTGCTTTGCACAGCACCATCCTTTGTCCTCCTCTGATAGCAGGCTTACCAGATGCCTGTGGCAAAGTGCTCAGAGGCTGAAACATGCTGCTAGCAGAACTGGCTATCAAACTAGCAGTTCTGTTTCTGGCTAGGGATCTCTTCACTGAGCAGCTGAGACAGATGCAATGAATGTACTCATGTGACTCCTTTTCCCTTGTTTGTCATGAATATGAAGTCTAACAGAAGCAAATATTATTAAAAAAAGATAGTAAATTATTCACTTGCTTAGACTCCCTAAGTGCTGGTTTAAGTTTACTCAGTATAAGTAGAAGCCCTTTTGTCCCAGTGCAGGATAACAAAGCAACACAACTAAAAAAAAGGCGGCGGGGGGAGGGAAGTTAGAGAATGAATACCATCTAGTGGTACCACCAATAAAATAGTGGATTTGACATCTGCTTCATTTGCACATGGATGTTTTCCTTTTCACAGAATCACAACAGACTACCCTATATAGTGGGTCCCGTCTACATATTGAGCTTCCCGTTCCCTTCAGAAGCGAGTCACCTATGACAATGACCCGTCTTTTATTTTTTATTGAGGTGGTTTTGATGCGGAGGGTGGTCCGACTAGGCCTCAACAACACCTCCAAGCTGGAAGGACTATCATCCTCACCCTTGTCCAGTTCCCCTCGCAGAGCACTGTACCTGTTCTGCAATGGCACCTGGGAAGGTGGCGTGGTCACTGGGCAGACACGCCTGCGGCGCCTGTTGCGCCCGGCAGGAGCATCTTGCCATTGCCCCTGTTCTCCATGTCACCATGTTCAGGCGGTCAGAGAGAGGACAGGGAGTTCTCTGTAGCAGGGGCTCTGTCTGCCTGCTGGGTTTCTTTTGTGGGAGGCAGGATACGTCTCCAAGCATCTATCTCCCTCTTGCACTCCCTGATAGTTCTCAGCCTGCTTACCTCCTCCCTGAGCTCCATCACTAAGCGGAGGAGCTCCTCTACCTGGGCACACCTCCCGCAGGCACGCTCACCGCTGCCCCCCGACACCCGCATAGGTGCAGGGCCCACCCTGCAGCCCGACACCTGGGTGGCAGCGTGTTCCCAGGAGAGCTCCGTCTGGGAAGCTGCATCAGAGCTGGTGCCTGCAGAGCGCAGGAATGCCACGGTCCTCTTCCAAGTGGATACTACGGCTTGCTGTTCCTGGGTGACACCTACTCGCTGCTTCCTTGCTCAGTGCCCAGCGACGTTGTCGCTGTGTGCCCAACGGCTCATTGAAAACTGCCACCGGTGGTGCTGGCTCTGCCCACGCCACCTCAGCAGCCCTCCCACAAGCTGCTGGTCATGACACGAGCTGGCCGTTTTTCCTGGCTTCAAAAAGCCCCAAAAAGAGCTCCTTGCCAGCCCTTTTGACTTTAATTCTCTTCCCCAGTGCAGACTTCCCTACACTGGAGCTGGTCTTCTAGGCGAGGGGGCCTAGTTCTTTGATAGAACCTAGAGCCCCTAGTTTTGGGGTCCTAGTTCTCTGGTAGACCTCATGGCCTCATTCATATTTGTCACTATCATTCTGCAAGGATGGCCTTTGAGTTGACAACTACTGGGGAACACACAAGTCAGTACTAGGCTGATCCTTTAAGCTCCCAAATTGCTGTTAAATGTTAATCACTCAACCCTCCTCTGGAGAAGGTGTACCTTCTTAGGGGACTGAAAAATGGTGTGGAAGATTATTAGGGCCCCAGAAGACAAGAATACACAGACTTTTTTTTCAGGCAATGATGTAGTCCTTAGTGCTGAGGAGGCACATTTCAGCCAACAAGTCCTACCTTTCCTCCTTCCCACATGCCTGAGCATAGAGCCTTTCTCTCTGACAGGGGGCACAGGCTCGGCTCAAAGCTAGCTGAGGTCAAGTCAGAGCTTTTGCTTTGGCTAAAAGGGATTAATCTTCACAGTAATCACAACAGGTTCTTACTCTGAACCACCTGCTCACTCTGAGCAGTCCTTCTGCAGAAGGATGCAGCGCCTTTGATGACAAAGTTTTCACCTGTCTGATGGGAAATGATGCAATCTGGCCCTACATCAACAGCTTTAGGCAGTATTTTTCTTGCTGTCAGACACAGGATTGCAGAACATGCAGACATATGCAAATTAGCTCTTATCTAATTGGTGAGACACTAGGAAGTCATAAAACTGACACTGCTGTTGGTTGCGGGATGGCGAGGGCTTCTGCCCTCTCTGCCACCCTGGCCAACTTACACCAGTGCATCATGCCTGAATACTATGTGTGCTGCAAATGTGGTCCTGAACCGAGTGGCAGATCCCCACCCTTGATCTCTGCGTGGAGACTGGGCTACGGGCAAGTGGAAGGAACTGTGAACACTCTTGGTGTTCCTGAGTTTCTGACGCTTGTCCCATCCTTTCCCATTGTCTTTCTAAATACAAGAAATTGTTGTATTTTAAGATGAGATTTAATTGCTATTTTGCCATGTTGGCTTCATCAGAGTTCAGTATTAGAAGGTAATGTGTTTCTTCTTTTTTTTTTTTTTTAAGTTAATTTTGATTCTAATATTGTGCTTCAGTTCCCTGCAATGTGTGTCTCTGAGTTACTAGAAGAGCTCATCAAAATTTTTTCCATAGACATTTTTTATTTTTGTCACATATTTTGTTTTTTTTTTTTATCACCGGAAATTTTTTGTTGGTTTGGAAACATCATCCATCCTATGCCACACAAGTACTTCCAAAGATATAATTCCAGTTTGATTGAAAAGGTTAATTTTGGGCTTTTGAAAATTAATGCTTTTATTGGAAATCAAATATTTTCTTATTCTAAGATTAACATTTTTTAAAAGTCTGATTAAAAAAGCTAAAATAAATTTTCACAATAGTCAGTAGTAAATCTTTGCATACTCTTTGTTTTTCTTTGTTTTTCTAATTGCAATTCTGGGAACCACTTTTTCCCTTGTGGCTCTGCTCTTTAAGAGCTATATGTCACTCTAGCAATCAGGGCTGTTAATCTGGCATCTCTGAAGTCTGTGCAGACATACATTCAATGCCTGCCTTCCTTGTTCTTTATTTTCCACCATCAGTAAAGCTTGGCCGGAAGACACTGTCCCAGAACAGGAATTGTGTGCTTTCATGTTAGAAGAGTTGAGAGAAGGACATGTTCTTCTAGAAGTCAAAATTGCCAAAACTTTTTATAATGCTAAATGAGGATTTTGTTTCCAGTTTTGCCTGCAGCTGACCTTGAATGTGTCTTCTCATTCATTCAATGCTGACCCACACTTCTTGGCCAAACCCTCAAAAGTTTTATCCTTCAAGAGGCCTTTAAGCTTTAATAACCCTTTTTCTTATTAAAGCTGTTTAAAGTAACAAACTTACTATTACTGTTTAATTAGAAAATCCCTTTTGTGAAAAAAATGTTCAAAGACACTGAAGTGAAAGATTTTGCATTCATCTAAATGTCTACCTATGGATAATTTTCCTGCTGACCTCAAGGCTTTTTGGACACAGTGAAAATCTCTTTTTTACCCACATTGTGCTCACTCCCTAGTGTGTCTCTGCTACTTATTAAACGTGTGGATATTTGACTGCTGCTCTCCTTGTCTCATCTTTAGCCATCTTAAATGCCTGACATTTGCATCCAGTCTAGCTGTGTGCTTTTATTTGGCTGTCTATCAGACTTAGGTATTTACATCAACCCCACTGATAATCATAATAGGAAAATGGTAATCACGGTTATTTGGTCTTCAAGAAATCTATCATCTGATGCCTCTGTCACATACCAGAGTTTATCAACGGAGTGGCTCCTTGTCACCTTTCTTCTAGGGCCTCCTAGATGCTGATCTTATTCAGAGATGGCCTCCACCTCCATCCCATTATGAAATCCTTGCTTCTGCTAACAGGATTCACCCTGATTCTGCAAAAGAGTTAAGTCTACCCTCAGTGACAGCTCCTTTAACCAGCTTCAACAGGCTAAGAAGGCAGAGGTGCACCCAGGCATTGCCAGGGTGGGATATTGTCTTTAAATTCTGCAGGAGATGACTCAAGCCTGAAACAGAGCTTATGGAATAAAATCGTTAAAAAATTCAAATGTCTTATGGTAGCAGTGATGACCTGCAGATGAGGGAGTGGGATGCACTGAAAAAATTAAACAATGGAAGGTGGGCAAAGTATTAAAGGAAAAGATGGACTTTTTCAAAATGTCAGGATGCATCAGATATTCAGGAGAACACAGAAAAGAAAAATACACAGCATTGAGAGAATTGTTTGGAAATATGTTCATAGCATCTTTTCTGAAAATAATTCACATATTTTAATTGAAAATAGGGATAGGATAGAAGAAAAACTATGTTGAGAAAAATATCACTTTTTGGGGGAATAAGAAAAGGGAGAAATAACAAAAGAAGAGACGAAAATTCTTAGGAAAATATTTTACCAATTGTAACAAAAAACAGATAAACATCTACACAGTGTTATACTAACCTGACACAATATCCACAGTATCCTGTGCAGGTAATGGGCATAAATTATAATGTTGTTGTGTGAAGACACAACTTGATGAAATGAAAAATAGATTTGACCATGCTTTTTCAACTCTCTACTAAAGTTGTTGATACTGAAGACAACTGAGAAGTAAAAATACTATCTGAGACACACTTAGCTTCTGCAACCTGTAGATTATTTCAACAGATACAGAATTTCAGCCCATGTGTTTTTACAAGCAAATGTTCAGACTGAAGAAGAAGGAAAAAAGACTCTAGAAATTATCTAAAATTTGAAGTTTTTTTTAAAGGTACATCACTTTAAGACATTTTGACAATTGCTCTTATTACACCCAGTGCATCTTTTCTAAAAACATTATATTAAAAAAATAAATGACTGAAGAAGACTGTCTATATTCAAGAAAGCTTTTCCTAATTCTCAGAAGAAAAAAGTCTAAGGTATATGACTACCGTGTTACTGAGAATGCAACGTTACTGAGAAGTGTTGAAGAAATAATATACCCAAGGTTCTATCTAATTTTTTTGTTTTATCTTTGGTTACCTTCCAGACTTACACGAACGGTAAAGTTTATAAAAGAAATGAACAAAAAAACTCAGTGAAGTCAGATTTATTAGAAGGATTTCTCTGTTTCTGCATAAAGCAACTGTAGACAGACAGTATCTGTATTGGGTTTATAGATGCTTCATTTTACTGGGCCCAGGGAGAGCAGAAACTAATTCTCCCTTCTCATTTTGAAGATGGAAATATCTGGAGCAGCTTTAAAAAAAAAAGGTAAAAACATCAGTGTTCATTCCAGCTGCTTGCCTGTATTTTCAAATGCCACTTTCCCTTTTTCCAGTGATATTGCTATGATATTACATGCTCTGGGATATATGGCTTACTATAAAGCTTACTGAAGTTAACATGAGCCTTTTCTTTGACCCGAATGGAATAAAATCTAGCAGACCCTCTCAATTCTCCAGAATTTCTAGGTTGGCACATTTTAGAAGGTCATAATTTAGATTAAAATTTTATAAGGAAATATTGTTGGTTTATTTGTTTTTCTTTTAACTTCAGCTCTAACTCGGGTTCAGGGCTTCTGTGGTTTCAAGTTGGGTCTCCACATACATGCATTTTTGTGTGCTACATATTTCTGATGTAGCATGCAATTAAACTTTTTTTGCAGATGAAAGGAATCCTCATTTCAAAATAATGGCCTGAAGCATAAGTGTAGTAAAATTACACTGAGCACACTTTTTCCCTCCTTAGAAAGCAAGCCTGGAAGATTTTTCTGGAATGTATTGTATCTAAACTTCAAATAAGTGTACCT
This sequence comes from Burhinus bistriatus, assembly GCA_013397275.1. Classification (NCBI taxonomy): domain Eukaryota; kingdom Metazoa; phylum Chordata; class Aves; order Charadriiformes; family Burhinidae; genus Burhinus; species Burhinus bistriatus. The sequence goes on from VYXH01008588.1 coordinate 11,483, forward strand.
TTTAAAACTTTACGTATGCTGTTGAGACTTAGCTAGAACATGAGTGTGTGCAAACTTAGTATGAATGCAAAGATGTTAATAAACAGTTTGGATATCCTGCAGAAACCCTGGTTTATTTCATACTCAGAAGACCTATTTTTCATGCATCTTGGAAGAACAAAGACAAATATTTAGGCAAAACTGCAATCCAAATAAAACAAGTTATTTTTTATATATGTGAGAGCATCTAGAGTACATAATGTCCTGTGCGTAGGGCTGCAGAAGATGTATGAAAGCAAGAGACAAAATATATTGATTTCAATCAACAACTAGATTATTGGACAGATCTAAAAGGCAGATACACATACTTAATGGGCTGGCACTTTATATCTAATTCTGTATCTGATTGTTTATGAACAGTACAAAAGTAGCAATACTGAAGTTTCTCCTCCTTACTCATATTGAATAAGTGTTCCTTGAAAATAGACTCTTTACAAGAGAAAATATTGAGAATATAGAATAATAGTTTTTTATTTTGCCGAATTTAGCAGAGTAAAGTGAAAATTGAATTTGCTTTAAAAATCCAACATTTTTCCTTTAAAACAAATTTAAACAAGAGAATATGTTAACATACACTTTTGACCTACTCTAGTTTTCAGTAGAAAATTATTGTGTTAGTTGCCCCATTGGAACTGATATAAGGATTAAAGAAAGCTTAGCAAAATACAGCATTTTTATATTGTAATAAAATGTGCAACCATATTCAAATCAAACTGTTGGAAAAGAGTTTTGCTAAAATTTCACTTCGGGTAATAGCTGTAATTTCCACATGTTGAATTTAGGTCTTTTGAGCTTCTGGGTCTTTTTTTAAGATTTTGAAGTGACTTTTTAAAATCAGATGTTTTCGTTCTATATATTGGATTAAAGATGCATTTGAAATTTTTTTTAAAAAAAAGCCTTGATAATAATAGAATAAATTATTATTTTTCATGACCACTCCCAAGCCCGTAAGCTCTTGATTTGTTTTTTCTTGGTTCTTCTTTGGATTTTAAGTGCAACTTTTAAATTCTGCTCACATGTAACAAACAGAAGAAGAGGAGGTAGGGTGGCTATGAAGACTAAAAACTGACCGTAGAGCTTTGTAAAACCTTTCAGTTTCCAGGTAAAAACTTGTGGTTTAGCAATTCCTATTTTATAAGTATGATGGGGTTGTTTTTCCAAAGTGAAAATCTGGTGCCGACTTTCCAGTTGTTTGTATTCAAAGTTGCATATGAAGGTTTGTCATGTGACAAAACTCAGTCAATTGGAAAGAAGGGAATTTGTTAGAAGTAGAACAGCCACAGAAAAATAGGCAACAGTCTAGGCAAGGAAAGAGTTTAAATACCAAATACTGGGAACCGTCACTTTGAACACGAAACTGAAAAAGTCTTTCTTCCACCCCTGCCTCTCCCCAGTTTCTGCCGTAGCCAGGTTGCATTCTGCATGGATAGATTTGTGCAAAGCAACTCTTGTCCCTGTTTACTAGTGCTTTTAAGAAGGATAGTCCCAGATTTCTTTCCTCTATTGAATTGCCATTCTAACATTCCCTAACTGATTTCATCTTCCTTGTGCATACCCCAGGGGGAACACAAAGTTGTATTCTGACTTGGGGAGGTTAAGTTGAGAGGAAGGTGAAATGTCAGATATGTACTGTTTAGAACTGGAACCCAAACACTGCTCAAAAAGTTATCCTCCGGCCCTTGGAAATGGGACAAATCAAGCTTTGGCAAGCCCATGATGTCAATGGACACAACTTGCAGGACTGGGACAGGCTTTTTGAAATCTACAAATTACCATTATAAATTACAAATAGAGAATTAGTAAATAGTACAGAATTGTAACTCCTTTTTCACAGGACAAAGATTTATTCCTTTTACATTTTCTTGTTCATCTCCATTGACAATTTTTTTTAATTAAGTCTTTTTTGACAACAATTTGATCCAAGTACAGTACAAGACAATTAATTTTTTTCAGAATACCTCCCAAACCGTCATGATTAAACATGGAATACTGTCTCACAAAGAGTCACAGAAAAATGGTGCTTATGTTCACTTACTCTGTTAAATAACTCCCTTCTCTTTCATCTGTTTAGTGGTGATATTTAAGTTAAATGGTTTTCAATAAAAACACAAAGGGAATATAAAGTGGTGAGTGAAGTGAATTTTAGCTAAAGTAAATGAATTCTCACATAGTAAAGCATAGGAACTTTTGCCAAATCTCTTTCAGCACAGCAAACAAAGATGTTACTCACTCCTATCAGAATCTAGTTGTTCAGCTGAAGCCTGGCTAACTTTAAGTAACTTCTGTTACTCCAAGAAATTGACTAAATTATAATACACCCACTTGAAAATATTCAGGTGAACAGGTATAGGAGGAGGAAGGGGGCTGGCTTTCTTTTGCATTTCCTGATCTTCTGTGACAGACAAATAAAAAGAAGTCAGGAATTTTTAACCTTTAATGGTCATATTATTACCCCTAGTTTAACTAGTAATTTAACTGTATTGCAAATCTCTCTAACGAATATTCAACATTTCTCAGTAATGAAATATAGAATCACTTTGTTTATATTGCAGACTCTGGAGGAAAGAGAAATGCTGTGTTTGAAATTACTTTCTTAATTGTCCCTAGTGGTTTTAACTGTACACCAACAGCATGAAAGAGAGGTGCCCAGCCGTATGATTTGCAATCAGAAAATGTCAATAAAGTTGCTAAAACAAATGCACAGAAGGTCTTCCAGCCAGCTGCTGTCTCTTTATAACACATAGAAGACCACAGTTGTGCAAAGGCAACACAAAAGATACTACCTCGCAACAGCCTCTCAACTCAAAAAGTTTATTTCCTGAAACAGCTGGGTATATTGGGACTGATCAGTGCTGGGAACAGACGAGTGGAAAGGTGGAAATAGAAGCGAAGGGAATGGAAGACCGGTGTTGCTCGGGGCTACAGGGGAGGATCCCCCAGGCAGTCTGTGCAGCTCGCAGAAGTCCTCAGGGCAAGGTAGCTATATTTCTGCTCTCCCTCAGCCGTAATGTTTGTGCTGTACCTCACTTCAAATATGGAAACACTTATTTCTTAAATCATAATGGGGCTGGAAATAGGGCTTGGCTAAAAGGCTCCTTTTGCTTCAACAGCAATGACCACATGTAGCTATTGCTGACCTGTTAGTTTGTTTTTAATTAGTTCCACTATTTATGCTTGGGGTAAGACTGACCCAAATAGAAGTTTTGCACATGTAGAGCTGACCTAAATATTTCTGGTTTCTCACTCAGTGGAAACATAATGCTGTATTATCATACCAGGGTAATGCCATATGGAAGCTATTGTTTGTATCTCCATTTTTCATTTTTGTAGGCTTGCTGATGGATTCTATTTTCTGTAATGCAACGCTGAGCTACAAGGTGGAATGAAGGAGGTATTATGTTCATGACTTTACAGAAGATGTATTTTTGTCTGGTAGAGGATGAAGGAGGAGCCATCAGGCATCCAAACAACATGGAGGCAGGAAGAATGGGAAGAATACAATGCTAAAATGAATTAAGTATTTTGTTAATTTCTGCAAAGGGCAACTTTCAGGGTAGCGAAGATAAATGTGCGTTAGGTGGATTTTTTTTTTAAATCTTGCGAAGTTTCAAATTTTGAAACATTTGGATTTTTTTTTTCTGCAAAACTTAATAAATGTAAAAAAGATGTTTTCATCCTCAATTAATTTGTGACTAAAAAGTATGTTAAATCTGGGCCATTACAGAGACATCCGTGTGATCTGTACAGAAATTCTACACAGAAAACACCAGATGGAGAAACTGAATTTTACTTAGTGGCACTGCGAACATTTCTGTATGCAGGTATGACAAATTATGTCTCTACAAGTTAGTGTGCTTATTCTTTTAGAAACACCACTGAAAAGTACGTATTTATGACAGACTATTACCCTTCTGCCAAAATATGTCAAGTCAGGCTTCTGGTCATTCTTCTGGACAGTTGACTAGCCTTGAGTCTGAGCATCTGAGTGCTGTTCCTGGATTCTTGAGGTAAGGGACAGTACACAAGCATAATCTGCTGATCAGACACCTGGACTGGGACCACAACACTGACTTTCAGAAGAAATCTCCAAAAACCTATTTTTAAATGGATTAATAAGACAGAGGTCTGATCTTCTTCTGCAGTGTAACAGTTTCTCCTACTACAATAAAATCTCCTGGCTTGAAGTTGGCCATTGCTGTTATGCTACCTCAACTCTTTTTCCTTTAAATGGAAACAATATTGGTGTGTGCATTTCATGCCAATTTTAAATGAACAAAGTATTAACAAGGCTGAGATTTTTAAAGGAAAGCTGATTCAGAATTGTCAGCAATATAATAGGGACTCGCATTAAGTCTAATTTTTGAGGTTGCAGATGAACGATATAAATTATGCTTGGTAGGGGATGGTATTTAGAGTGAGCTCTTTTAAAATCTCTATGGGATATCATGATTATTTTGTTAATTAAAGAAGAATAATAGTTATTTTGCTTGTTATAATTGAATACTTATGTGTTGCTGCTGGCGAAAAGAGCATACTGAGTTGACTATTTGTGTTCTCCATTGTGACATGAAGGATAGAGATGGGTGAAAGAAGATGATTCTACATTTATGATAACTTTCAAGTGCTAAATTTAATTTATGCTGTTCTGGAACACAGCAGAAGCTTTCAAGGCCTCTTTGTATGTGCATTTAGCAGGTTGTCTATTTACGAATTAGATTCAGATCCATAATCTAGAAATGTTCCTGCTGATTGATAAACTAGTTTAATGTATTTAAATAAAGTATTTTAGCTTCTTCAAAAAACTTATTTTAAAAAAAGAACATTTCCCATATTTTTTAACTCTAGCACTGATAGATTTTTACACTAGTCAGTAGAAGAGCACAGCACAGATTCCCGTTGGTAGTGTTTGTTTTGGCCAAACCTGGCACCTCGTATGTGATTTAGGCTTTAAGATTCCGTGGAGCAGATGCTGTTTGATTAAATTATAATTAGAACTTGCCAAAATTCAGCATTTAGGGATTGTTCACTTTTTAAATTATTCCAGTCCCAAATGGGCAAAAATCCCAGTAGTCAGCACTGCTTCAGGATAAAGAATTACACATGTATTTCAGAGCAGACAGACAAGAACATACATTTCACAGTACCAGGTGCGTATGTGGTGCACAGCCTGTTGATCCGATCCAGGGGGACATAACCGAGATCCTCTGGGCTTTCAGACTTTTTTGGAACAAGTGCTTTGATCTTAAAAGTTTTCACTAACGGGGCTCCCCAGAACCACCTGGTTCTCAAAGGAAGAAGCCTAACGCCTCAGCTAAGGTTGCACTTGTTTCCCAGCTTTGCAACAAAACCCTGGCATTCTCCAGCACTGTAAAGTAAAAACCTCTGAGGTATCCATCAGTCTCGTGAATCCAGATATAGCTGCTGTTGGGACTCAGATTCCCCTTTACCACCTGTTTTTCCAAGCATATAACTCCAAATTTTTATATAAATAATCAGACAAGCTCAAACAATAGATGGGATTTGTTTGGGGTTTGTTTGTTTTTCTTAGTATTAATCTTATTCTTTCCTATTCTTCAGCTCGTTCTTATGTGTACTCCTGTTAAAAACTGTTCAGGAGTTTCACTGCTGTTACCATTTAAAACTTGTAATATTGCTTGCTTCTGTCATGAACAGTTTTTTAGCTGTCTAAAAAAACCCACCTCCACCACCACGGCCACCACCATTATTGGAGGGCAGAATCTGACTCAAGACAACATATATTCCCTAATACTTCGTATTTCATCTACTGAGCCTAAGAAATAATTTATCAAATAACATGATTCACAAAGACATGAATCATAACAACCCCAGGCAATGCTACAGGCTTGGGGAGGAGTGGCTGGAAAGCTGCCCAGCACAAAAGGATCTGGGGGTCCTGGTGGACAGCCAGCAGTGCTCCCAGGTAGCCAAGAAAGCCAACGACATCTTGGCCTGTATCAAGAATAGTGTGGCCAGCAGGAGCAGGGAAGTGATCGTGCCCCTGTACTCAGCGCTGGTGAGGCCACAGCTTGAGTACTGTATTCACNGATGTGAGTTAACCAAAAATCTTCTTCCTGGTACATTCACAGATGTCACTGAAAAAATACCTATTTCACGTCTATTGTGTTAGCTTATTGTATCAGATATAAAGAGCATTACCGGTGATGTAACACAAATCAACTACTCATGTTTCCAAATGACATGGTTTTAACTTTATCAGGGAATGACATTCTGCGAAAACTTGAAAAAGGCTGTAAGATTGTGACCTGTTTCCATACTATTGTCTTTTGAATACCAATTCTCAGTAACAAGCATTATCACTAAACCAGTCTGATGACCCTAACAAGGTTTTGGAAATAAGACAATAATAAGAAAAAAATGTGCAACTTAATTTGGCTTCCCTTCTTTACAAAGCATTCCCTTCCTTAAGCTTCAGTATTTATTGTTTTTAATACATATTTCTATATATCCATCAATCCAGGTAGTGCACATACATGTGCACAAGCACACTGATTGCTAGAAAAGGGTGAGTTTTGGAACGAGTACCTACCACCTAGGCATTTCAGTCAGACAATGTGACATATGACCGTGAATAAACTAGCTCTGGGCCAACAGCAGAGGCAATAAGCATCTGCTTACCTGGCTTGTTACTGCTTTGAGGTGAATCATACTGCCAGATATTTAATTTTGCATTATGGCCAGTGATTACTACTGCATTTTGCCTGCTGTTACTCTTGTCATCCGAAAAATGAGAAGGATTCTGAGAAAATCTTTTTTTCTAGCCTGATATACTGAAAAGAAAGCCTACTTTCTATTAGTATCATCAGTAAGTCAGTGACATTCAGCTGCCTTTAAAGGGACATAGACATGGCATCTCCTGAGGATGCCTTTTTGCACTCTGTGGCGATGATTCCCCTTTAGTGCCACTGAAGGCATACCAGTGAACTATGCTGCCAACCCCTCAGGCAAAGAGAGACAAAAAACAGTGTGCTCCTTACTCTGTCTGCTTGCAGTTGATGCTCTTGTTCTACTGAAACACTCATGCTTTTGTACAGAGTTGACATGAGCTCCCAGACATACTCATGCATCACACAGTCCTCTGTTGTTGATGACTCCAAGATCTGCATTTAGACAAATAGATTTGGAGAAAAATAGCTTTCTACATACAGCTCAACAGATACCACATGTTAAAAAAATCTCTTCTGAGCTGAGAAGTGACTTCTTCTCTTTGACTTTGAAATCTGCCATATGGCTGGGATGCCTTTTTTCAAAGCCTGATCCATCCAAGGCTTTCAGGGTTTCAATTTAATTTATTAAATGATGGGTTTACACAGTTACATTGAAGACAGTGCAGCTGAAAGGTAAATGTGATTTGGAATTGTGGATTTCAGTGTCACATGCAAATATTTGTTATGTCCCTGTGGTCAAACGAACTGCAATATCTGAAGCTGACTGCAAGAATCTATATCTTTTGGTAGCTGTGATTTTTTCAGTCCAGATGGATACATGTTAGGCATGTCAAATATTTCTAAAAGACTAAACTAATAAGGATTTGAATGAGAAAAGTAGAACTATGCAGTCTTCTCTAACTGAACTTTCAATGCCTATGCCAGGTTCTTCTCTTTATAGTATACCTCCACAAGTGCAGTGTAAAGAAAAATGAAGGCAGAGACAAAATACATACACAAATAAACTCAAATATTTTTCAGCTGAACTCTGAAATTTCCATAGCAACATGCTGGATCTTATCAAAGCCTTTATTGAACAATTAAGACTGATGGCATGGATATTGAACCATATTTTATACATGTTTGAAATGTATTTATTGAGACAAATAACCTGAAAAATCAATCTAAGCTAGTAAATGTAACATTATAGATAAGGAAATTACTTGGCCACGTTGGCTGGAAGTTAAAGATCATGCAATGTTGTTTTTCTTCTGAGAAGGTGGCATAAAATATGTTATTCACTGATAAAAGTAGTCTTCAGCTATATCCATCCTTTGTGATTAGTTTGGCTATGTTCATCTGAACTAGACTGATTTCAAAATCTCACTGCAGATTGTATTCCCCATACATAATAATTCACCTTGGCAATTTTTTGGCAGGAAAACAACAAAGCCATTCACAGCAATTAGGCAGCAAGTATTATTATTCATGATCCTAGGATGCTGACAGACTTTCTACACAAAGACTGAAGAATTTCCAACCTGGTCCAAGTGATGTGATTTTAAAAGTTTCATAAGGATGAAAATGGGTCATATAGTTTAGCCCTACTATCTTCTGTCTTGTAGTGGTCAGTAGCAGGTGCCAAGGGAAGAACACAGGGTAGAAAGAGCATGGGGTGGTACGTCCCAGAACAGCTGAACTATGAAATTGTAATTCAGGGACCCCCTGAGCCAGAGGTGGTTTATCTGTGTTCAGTAGGACTTAAAAGATTTTTCTCCTATTTATTTCATGATCCTCCTTTTGAACTGTGCAATCTGTTGTCATCAGTGATATACTGCAGTAAGACATTTCACAGCTTAACTGTGTATTTTAAGCATGTTTTCTCTGTTTTTGTGACTAATGTACATGGGTTTCATTTGACGTCCTCTACCTTCACATAGAAAGAAAACTGTATTCACCCAGTGGATTTTATAGACCTCTGTCATATACTATATGATATCCATCATCTTATTTTTAGCTTGATGCATTCTAGAGTACAGATCTGCTGCTTTTATGACAGGAAAGGTTGCCTCCAATGTTTCTCAGACCCCTTTCCATCTCCACTCTCCAGCTCTTTTCTTCACTCCATGCTTCATAACACAGAATCTCTTCAGGATTACTAATAGTTCTTGTGAGATACCTTCTGAAAAGTGAACTTCACCTGACCCTTCAGATTCCATTGCCTGCCAATAAAGCACAGATCGCCTTGTAGGAACTGTTGTAAGCAGCTTTGTGCTAACAGGAACTGGTAGATACACTAGTAACTCTTGGAAAACACATAAATAGAAAATGGACCAGATTTTGAGAATTCTGTAGTCTGAAGTTGCATTCCCTGATGTTTCCCATTGAGAGCAGACTGAAAGGGAAAATCAACATTTCCTTTAGTAGGGAAGGAGACAGCAATCTCAAGTGAGCAGCTTAAGATTCTGTCTTGTTTGTATTCAGGGCCAGCCACTGTGGTACCTCTGAACTGCCACAGACGCTTTAAAGGATCCTGGCATAAGTGAGTGTTACACATCTATAAATTAAAGCAAAAGGTGTTTGGTTTGAAATTTGGCTTGGAATGCTCTACTGCCAAGCTGAAAAACTTGTGCTTACAGACATTTGTGCTACCTATGCCTAAAATATGTACCTCAGTACTCAGCTAGCGAGCATAAACCTGCTTCCCTCTGTCCAAAAGTCATTTTCAGTGAAAGCTGCCAATGTATGAAGTTATAGCTTGAGGAAGGAATTACTGGGTAACATCTTACAAGCTGCATTATACTAAAAGCTGCAATAAGTGATCATAATGACCCTTTCAGATCTTAAAGCTTGTATTACCTGATATTCTGAAATCAGATCTGCTTTTTCTTACTTGATGGATTTATTCTGCTCAAGGTGGTAAATTCATCTGGTTAGCCACGAGGCTGCTTTTAGAAAAGCGATGATGTTTTTTCAAAAAATGGGTATCTCACAACATTTCTAATGAAGAATCTACTTTTTAGTCCTGGAAATGAGTGATTTGCATATAAGTGAGTCTGTATGGAGACCAGAAGCATGATGATGGTCTTGTGCTACAAAGGATACATTGGCATCGATTTGAAAAGATTGTACCTTAGGTGGGTGATGCAATTATCTCATATTAAGTATGCTTTATCAGATCACAGCATTACACCTATTGTAGTAAAATTATTTATAAGGATCAAGAGATATTTGTATGTTTTTTCCTTCCATTCCCTTTCCCTTTCTCTTTCCCTTTCACTTTTACCTGACTGATACCTGTGCTTACCAGCTCCCAGCAAATGCTCCTGTGTTCTCTCTCTGTCATTTTGCGCTAGAGAAGGCAACTTTCATTTAGCAAGGCTATATGCATAGGCCACAATTGTGGCAGAAGAAAATAGGCAAGACAGGCACCACTCATTTACAAATATCTTCTAAGACCAGATTCACAAAAGGACTGCAAAGCTACACTTAACCTTTAGATGCCTGTCACCCCAGCCAGGGTTTGTAGCTCTGAGTTAGATTGGCATCCTGTTAGCCTCTTTGTAAGGAGATGCGGGTGCCCAAGAATATCTGTAAAAATCTGGAGACTACGCTGAAATCCAGCTGAAATGGGAAAGGAGCAAGATTGGAGATATCTCATGCAGTCTTCAGTGTCCTACTCAAGGCTGTAGTGAAGCTCTGATTATAAATCTCCATGCTAAAGTTTGTCATAGCAGTAGGTGAGATCTGGGTGTCGTCATTGTAAAACATGTCCAGAGAGAGAGAAGGAAATGTCAACATCCAACTCTGTGGCTGAGAGGCTCAATGAGAACACCAAAGATAAGAGCATACTTGAGTAACATAACTGTGACGAGTCGTTTCTGATGGGGGATGCCAGTCATTACTGATGACTTCAGTATCCTAGCTCTTAGAAATGTGTTCATTTACCCTCTTTGTATTTGTCAAGTAAACATGTAGTTGTTCTGTATAAAGAAGACCAGCTTCCTGTAGAGTGACTGGAAACTGCCTACCCCTCAGAAAGCTGAGATCTGTGAGTCAGAAGAGTCATCTGGCAAAGGCAGGCTGACATTAGTTCAACCATGGGAATAAACAGAAACTGTGGTCCCCATCTGATTTAATATTCTAACTTGAGATCATGGAGAGTATCTTAGTGTCAGTGGCTTCAGAGACTGACACTCTGACACGTCAACACATTCACACTGGGAGAGCACAATAGTGTAATCCTGCAAGCAGGATTAAGTGAGGTTCATTTCAGCAGTCAATACCAATGAAGTCTAGGCAGCAGTGCAAAATCCAGGTGGACCTACACAGAGACCAACTGTTAGCTACAGAAGCCATACATTCAGTGTACACTTGGATAACTATAGACTTAAAAATATTTACAGAACTCTTTATTTTAGTGTTGCCTTCTGATTTGCCTTGAATTTACCACATCTTCACACATGATGCCTTCACAATGCATGAAGAGTACTCTCAAGACTACAGCTTCTTAGAATGCAAATTGTCTTGTTAGGCCAGTCAAATGTATACTATAGGGAATAGTAATAAAGGTAGTGTAAACTTATGTGTTTTATAGTGGTGGCAAGAGGAACAGTGGTTATGCTTCTCTTAAAAAAAGGCAAAACTTTTTTGATTTGAGGATAAGGATTCAAGATCAGATTTTCTTCTAGATATCCAAAATCACACATGAATATCAAATTCATGAAGGACTATTGCTGTTTGCCTTTATAATTGCACATATGTTATTTTTTTCCCTCCTATATGTCTTTCTAGGACTCTACATGTGCCTGAGGCAGTTATACAGAAGGGGAGGATAAATATAGAGCTCCAGCTGTGATGACTACAGAGAGATGCCACTTTTGCTTTTTGGCATTAATGATACATTTACATAGTTACTAACCAATACTCCCAAGATCTGATTTTTGCCAAGTGTTGACCTTTACTCTTCCAAAACACACCTGTGTAGTACACATGCTTATGTTAACACAGAAGGAGACTAACAGATACATGGTGAAAACATACATTACAAAATTGGGGCTGAAAAGGTCATTGTACAGAGTAAACTGTAGAACACTGAAAACAAACATTCAGAATGTATTAATAGTAACTGAAAGAAAGATACATCAAGTATCAGAACAATAAAACTATCAAAATGAGAATTTCCACATGGACAGTGCTTAAAGCTGTCTGAAAAGCACAGGGAAAATCTTCCTGGTTCTCTTGACTTTTTTTGTCATTGTTCACTGAAACACAGAAACAGTAGAGAGAACTTACCCAGGTCTTCCATGTCTCCTTGTGTGCTCATATCAATCAGAATTTTGTCTGCAAGGAAAGCAAACTACTGTGCCACTTCTTCAAGTCTGTATTTGTTCAAGGTCTCAACCAACGGCGTGTTTTTTCACTTACTTGAAAGCAAGCTGTGAATTTGAGAGCCAGCTGATCAGAGAGGAGGAACAAAGCTGCACATCTCTGTGACAGGCAGGCAGGGAGAGGAGTGAGCTGTGAACACCAAAGCTTGAAAGCTGGAATTATGCCTGGCACTTTGCAGGTTCCTGACAGCTCAGCCTTCAACATTTTTAAATAACCAGGTTTATATGTGGATGGCACGTGATGGTTTTGTGGTAGCTTAGTTCTGTGTACAGCAGAAATATGTCTATAGCTCCATAGTTTTCCACAGGGTTTAACAGTGCTATTACAAACACTTAATGCCTTTACATTCCTTTTAAATAATGGTCAGCCACATCTGCACCTTTCTGTACCCAGTGCTGTGCAAATACAGAAAAAGTTATTGGCTTTTCCAATATTCATATGTAAAAGTAGATCTGATAATATTTCAGAAAAGTAGTTTTACAGGCAAAACAACAGATGGTTGGCAAGTGGAACTCAGCAGAGCTGACTAATTTCAGTGTTGCTGTAAAAGTTATGTGGAAATCCTAACCCAGAACCTCTTGACTGTAGCTATGCTATTTCATTCAAATGTGGGTTTTTTTCTAGAAGACAAATATCAAGCATCAAATGTATTCTTTTGTAAGCATCTTACATTTTCTAAACTTTTTTTTAATGTTTCATACATCTACCATGCACTTAATTATCACCTTTTTAAGATGTGAAATTTCTTGTAAAGTTTATTGAATCTGGAGATTCAAAGGAATTGATTATGAAATTATTTACAAAGAAGTCACTGTTCCAGCATGACGCTTTCTAGTGAATGCTTTCAGTAAGGCATAGAGGAAACAAAATACATAACATTTTAATAGTATTGTTACGCTAAAGTTTTGTTGCCATGGAGACAAATACTGTGTAGATGAAGTCATAAATTCTCTTAGAGGTGCTAATAACTCAGTAGTGTTTAATAAGTTGTTGAAAAAGTCCACATTCTTGTAACATTTCAAAGGGGGTAACAATAAGCCATGAAAAATGCCAAAATGCAGAGCATGCTTTAATTGAGGCTAATGCTTAGCCTTCTAAAATTTATTTTTTATGCCTTGTTCCACGCACTCTTTGGTACCATAGCTGTGTTAGAAATAGAGCAGGTCTTGGTATGAAAGTGATAGCTTACCTCGTAGCAGCAGCTGCCTCCACATGAAGCTGATGATACTGAAGTAGAGGATCTTTCTGCTTGTTGATACTAATGTATAAGAGGTTTCTCTGTGTTGAGTACCCTCATGTAAAGAAAATGTAATAATTGAGGAGGAAAGTACTCTAAAAAATGCGCAGCTGGCATATTTTAGCAACACCTGACAGGATCGGAAGTGCTGAGGTTCTTTCAGGATACTCAAATCACTAGGAAGTACAACAGGCTGTGAAGAAAATTCTACTATTTGCCCCAAACTCAAGATGCCCAAGAGGATCTTGAGTCTAATAATTCATGCTTTTTGAAGTTCATAATTTATTTCATTGCTTTTATTTTGTTCACCTCAGTTTTCTATGGCCGGTCTGTGACAGAAAAGCAGATGTCCAAATACCATGTGTCTGGATAGGGCCAGAGCATACTTGAAATCTAACAAACGTTTCCTGAGGTTTCTGACCTACCTACTCACATCACACAATGCCATTCTGATCCTGTTAAATCTGATGGGATTTTTGCAATAAAATTCACTGTGGCCTACATTTCATCTTGTTGAAATAAAATCTGAAGTGGCTTCCTCTGAGTTCTCCGAGTGCTGATTCCTCTGTTCAAGTCACTGGAATTATGATATTTGTAGCTGGCTGAGCCCCTTTCTGATCAGTGAGGGGGATTATCACTGCTCACAAAAAGCCTTGCAAGGGATGATTGCACCCTGCCAGATTCATGCATCAGTAGGACACCCGCATCTTTGTTGTCTCTCTCCTTTCAGGTGGGTTGTCTTGTTTTACAGCAATGGTGTACAACAGTCTCCAGCACTCTAAAGAAAACAACAAGATGTGTTTGCAAGTAAAACTAAGAGGTTGCTTTTGCTGGCTGTGCTTTTAAGAGTGCATTAGAGAGATAATTAAGTCATCTGTCTCCCATCTAATATCTGACATGGTGTGAAAAATATGTGTTGGCTCCTTGCGAGCTGTGGGAGTGTTCTGTTCTCAGTTTTGAATAGAATAGTTTTCTACAACTTGTTAAAATGCATGGTCTGATTTTAATAACTATTTTCTCTCGTTATTCAACTTTTCGTTCAAGACTTGAATGTGTACCCCTTTTTTGTTGTTTTCAGAAGGAAATATGCAGATATGCTCCAAATGCTGATTCAGACAGTGGGCATCTTGAAGGAAAAGGTAGCTGGCACTGAAGGTTAGGAGTCTGACATTTTTAACTGAAAGTACAAATCCTAAACTACACACAGAAGTTTCATGTATGCAGTTTCTGCATTCAGTGGCATGAATGAAATGCATATTATACAAAGTAAAATGGTACTGTTGACATATGATGAGTCAGACTGCTACCAGCTAGGCTCTTATTGATGGAAGAAGCCTCTGGATTTATATTGCCATCATTGGCTGCATCTTGATAATGGCTCCAGAATGACTTTCAAGCTGCTCTGTCGATGTAGGCTTTGGCCACATCTTGGTGTGGGGTGAGGAGCGTGGGAGCACCTGTCCCAGTCAGGTACCCTACACCCTGTTCTTCATGGCAAGAAAACAAAAAAAACCCCACATGGCTGGTGAGAAACATTATGTGTTTTGCCCAGGCATCTGATGTAAGAAGTTGAGAGGCGATGACCTTAGGGTTCAGCAGGCCATGCATTTGCCTTTAAGTATACACATAGCTCATATGGCTCCAGTTCTGACAGACACTGTTGGTAATCAAGGTGTTTGTCTTTGAGTGGGCCTTTCTCCAATTGAATTCAGTGAGAAATAATAATTTCCTTAAATTTAATTGAGTGCTTTGCTGGTTAGAACTGGTACTTAAGTCTAGGTCAAAACACTTTTCTGAACTGATGCCGGAAAACAGAATATGACCTTGTAGGATAATAATGTAGGGTGCAATACAATTTGTCATTTTTTACTGCACTGAGGTAATATTCTGTGGTGGGTTTGCCCTGGCACCATCGTGCACCTCCTCCTCCTCCAGTTCCCCTGGGCTCTCTCTCTGCTGTTTCTCACTCCTGCTTATGCTGCCACTGCCTGCCCAGCCTTTTTCTGCTCTCTCTGACTCTACTCAGTGGTACCCAGTGAAAGGATGAATGGCCATGGGCACAAACTGAAATACAGAAAATTTGACTTAAACATGAGAAAACCTTTTTTTTAATTGTCACGTTGGTCAACCACTAGAGCAAGTTGCCCAGAGAGGTTGTGGAACCTCCATTCTCAGAGATATCCAAAATCTGACTGGACATGGTCCTGCACAACCTGCTTTAGCTAACCCTACGTTGAGCAGGTCTGTGTGTGGGAAGAGTGAACTTGGTGGTCTCCAGAGGGACTTGCCAACATCAACCATTCTGTGAGTCTCAGTGCTGCCGCCAGTACTGCTTACCCTCTTCATTAATGACCTGGATGATTAGGCAGGGTGTGCCCTCAGCATGTTTGGTGATGATGACAAACTGGGAGAAGTGTCTCACACAGCAGTTGGGTGTGCTGTCATTCAGAGGGACCTCAGTAGGCTGGAGAGCTGGCCAGAGAGGAACCTTATCATATTCAACAAAGGGAAATGTCCAGTCCTGCCCCTGGGGAGAAATAAACCCATGCACCCATTCAAAATGGGAGCTGACTGACTGGAAAGCATCTTGCCAGAAAAGGAGCTTGGAGTCCTGCTGGACAATAAGCTGTCAATGAGCCAGCAGTGTGCCCATCTGGCAAAAAAGGCCAACAATCTCCAGGCTGCCTTAGGAGGAGCATCGCCAGCAGATTGAGGGAGGTGATCCTTCCCCTTTAGCCTGTGGAGAGACACCTGGAGTGCTGTGTTCAGTTCTGGGCTTCACAGAACAGGAGAGAAGGATCTGTAAGGAATAAAACAAACAAAACTTCCTTACCTCTTTACTTGATTAGAACAATTCAAGGGGGAAAAAAACCCCTTTCCCTATAAGTTATCCAATTATTTCTTTATTCAGTTCAGTTATTCATTTATTCCCTTTCTTCCTGCCTAATGGAGAAGAAGAAAATTTGTGATGTGTGAGAAAAAAACTAAATCCAACAGCCTCAGCATATGAAGGAACGTAGATGCAGCCCCTGACTCTTGGAATGATGCTGACTGATATTTTGGCAGGGACCAGTGAGGGGACAAGGTTTTCCCTCCTGCAGCGCTCCTGGCTAAGGCATTTGCAGAGCATTTCAAACTCTTGGAATTAGGAGGTCTGTAATGCTCAGCTGGGATTTTGTCTGAAAATACACAGAAGATAAAAAAAGGAAAACACTAATATTTTCAGTTCACATAAAACAATATGGTTACAGACCTCAGACCAGACCTTACCCAAATTGATTGAAAAGTCATTCAGCTAGGCCCCACTGACACCAAGCTACACTTCTTACTGTCTTCTCTTCTGCCTTTTCTCCTCACCAGATTTTCCTTGGGAAATAAATCACAAGCTTTACAAAAGCCCCTAGCAGCAATAGCCCACTTCAAGTGGAAGGCAGTCTGACCAAACAATTAGGTCAAAGCCTGCGGTATCATCCTTAGCTCTTGTCTGCTCTTCTCCTGGGCACACTGTAGCCACTGGAAACAGCTGAAGAGGAACAAATGATTGTTTGTTGCTATCAGCATATTTCTATCAATTTGTTTTAAAATATATCCTGTGGTTATGCAAACATTTTTAAAGGACAAGGCCAACTCAGCACAGCTGAGGATATCTGTGCTAGTATAAACACTAATTTTCTATCAGCAGATGACTGTTTCTCTTTGGAAGAGCAATTACACAAAACAGTGAGGTGATATGAAACCTTGCTTAGATGGGTGCACTGCAAACACCAACCTCTGAGATAAATATCTGCTTCCCCTCCTAATCAGTGGGCAGAAATAGGATTTCTTTGATACAATTCCAGTGACTTCAGATATCTGTTTTCAAATATTTTGACAGAGACCCGTATTTCTTTCCACTGAAAGAGAGTGTAGGTCACTAAGAGACAGAAAATTGCAGTTTTTAATGTTATGTGAGATTGTATCCACCATAAACAACCATGCAAAAACGACAATGGTTTTGGAAAGACTCAACATTTTTATCATAGCTCTGATAAAATTCAAGGTCCTTCTGAAAGCACAAGACAAGAAGGCTATGGTTAGTACACATGACTATCAGCTTGCACTTCAACTAATGAGTTTTATTTTGTTTTTTTTGCCCCAACATACCATTATGTAAATAAGTTTGAAAATGACTGTAAGAAATTTAGAAAATGGATAGGCCAAATAGTATGTTTTGCATGCAATGGGAGCTTAAACACATGATTTTTTAATCCTTGGGCTTGATACTATTAAATACAGAGCACAACTAAAGTTTTGGTAAAGTTTTCTGGGGGAGATAAAGGGTATATATAAGCTGTTTTTCCCCCTATTTTTTGTCAGTTTCTAGGAGGTTTTACATAAGGTCAGATTCATAAGATTGTTTTAATTCTCTCTTTCTGATTTGTACTCAAGTACAAAAAGATTTTTACCTACAGGGAAATAAAATAAAAAAAGGTTTTTCCTTAAAAAAAATATTGATTATTTTTTGGTTGCAATGGATGTATTTAGCAGGAGACTAAATAAAAAAATGCTTGAAAAAAATAATGTATTATCTGAGCTCCCATATACACAGGTATGTTCCAGGAAATCTGTCTGTGAGAGTCTCTGCAATGACCGATATTTGTTCCGTACAGCAGAGGTGGAGGACATCCATCCTTCTCCCCCTTCTCTGTTTACCTTGGCCCAATTCCCTATCCTGGCACTGGCTAGAGCTTTTTGGCTGCAGCTTCCACAGCTGGTAGTGGTTTCTTGTGAACTCACTAAACACTTGCTGAGGTTAATCACCACCCTCTGACAACTGTGCCAGGGAACACAGGTAGTAAGCTGTGTTTTTTGGTGCAATGAAAATGACCGATGCAAAAAAATTCCTGTAGCAGATATAGTAACTTTTAAGAGGACTCAATGGACATCTGACTGAATATAGCTACATGTATACATTCATGTATGCATATTTGTATTTACAATACAAATGACAAAATTTAGTAGTATATTGCCTTATATGTATTACTTCATATCATCTCATGGTGACAGGTATATTGCCAACAATGCACTATGTTTTCTAGTAGGATTTAAAGGGCACCTTGACTCAGCTTGAGAGCATATGCTGCCTGATTGCAGCATTTATTTGGAGTTTTTCTCCTCTTTGTGGTTGTGGCTCTCTTGGCTGACTCCTGCTTTCCCACAGGGCACAGTGCATTGCCCTCTGACCTCTGGTGCCCCTAAGGGTGACATGGCTGCCAAAAGGAGTGCCAACCAGCATCCCAAAGGGATTGAATTAGACTCATTTCACATTTCTGGATCTCCAGATTCCTGCTGCTCCATGGAAGTGGTAGAAACAAGACACCCTATTAAAGGCCTTTCACCTGCAAGTTTCCAGCAACAAATGGCACAGTGGCCACCTCTGAGCTCTCCTGTGTCTCCAAAAGTCCTTTAAAGTTAGAAAACAAAATCTCAGTTTGTGTGGTTTTCTTTCCTTCTCAGTTCCCTTGGCTCCAGAACAGCTGCAGCCTGGGAGCCAGGCACCACTTCAGTGAGAGATGGGTGTAGGATAGCTGTCGCATTTTGGAGGCACCTCCCTGTGAAGACTATGCCCCGTGCTGGGCCAGGGGCGCGTGGGTTGCAGGGCTTCTCCAGGGCTCTGCGCCATTCCTGGTAGAGAAGAGAGGAACTGGAGAGGAAAGGATTTCCCCCTGACCTCCCCTTTTCATGACTGCAGTCTTGACCTCTCTGTGTTTCCACTTCAAAACCAAATCTCAAGGAAGAAACTGGCAAAACCGTATTTTCCTGTCTAACTGTTAGAGATTAATATGGGGCTGTTTTAAGACACAGGATACCCAAGTAAACAGTTGGCTGGGGAGATGGCATCTTTAGTCTCTTCTTTTTGAATAAATAGCAATATGACATGAAACATGGAAAATAACATTCTTGTCACGTTCTTTTTTTGAAAATTAAAAAATAAATTTAATTTGGTAATGCAGGCAATTATCAGAGGGAGCTTTTAATCAAAGCTTTCAAAAAAACCCATAGGCATGTTATTTTTCTTTTCTCACAGGAATAAGTACACCAAGTATGAGATTTTTAGGTTTTCCTTCCCAGTCCAAGGAGATGCCATTCAAGCATTATGAAGTCAAGGATGGAAAGCACAGGGAGATGTTAACTTCCTGTGTGCCTTGAGCAAGCGCATCTAACCAGCTTCCCAAGTTCACACAGGAGAAACGGTGGAGGCAGCATGTTGTGATGTTGTCCCTTGCCAGTCCCCCTTGCCTTCCACACAGATACTTAATTTCCCTTAAAGGCTTACACTTTTCGTCATAAGCAGGATGCCTTCATAGTTGCTGGACTCACAGTCCTTCTGAAAAGTGGACTCTTCCAAAGGTGTACCTGTGCATGTTGGTATGAGCTCATCTGCATGGAGAGGAGGAATGTGTTGACTTCCCTGTACAGACATTCTGGTGTCGGTCTAATTGAGATGTGGCTATCTCTCTGTCATGATATTAGTGCCATGAAGGCAGTAGCTAAAACATAGGCAAGACCTTACTTTCATGTCATTAGTACTAAATATGTGAAAATGCAAGTTCTCGTGGGAAAAATAACACTTTCAAAGGACTCTGCTGAATTTAAGCTGTTTTTTTTTCTTCTTCGCTAAAGCTTATTTTATTAAAATAATGAAGCTATAATTAGAAGCATAATTATCAAACTAAGCTGTTTTTCTAAGGGAAAAATAACAAAATTTAAAGGATTAACGTTGAGAACAATTACGCTATCATGAGGCAGCCCTGCTCAAGCTTTCTTGGTCAAGCCAGCCAAGCTTTCTTGTTTAATTCAACAGAAGCAGTGTCATCAATTACAACAGGTCTGTGCCAAAATACATGAAGAACTAATAAATTTGAAACTGGAACAGATGGAGAACACAGGCAAAGGCCTTTACACCTTTGAAGAAATACGTAATACTACAGCATCCACTAGTGCAATCTGCCTCCGGAGTATCTGGGAGATATCTGTGATGTGAGCTGGTATGGGTAAAGCTGTCCTGCCGGATCAGACCAAAGACAGACCTTTTCCAGAATCCTGTTGCTAACAGAGGCCAACGAGCTCTGCCTCAGGGAAGGTGAAGCTCCCAGTCTCCTTCCTCCTGCCCCCGAAATCTTCAACAACTGTGAAGGAAAATATTTTTCTCTGCCCATGGTGGAAGGTGGCATAGACTTTACAGCAAGAGGATATATTAGCCTGCTGAGAGGCACTTGGGAGGTGGGGGCTTAAGGGTTTTTTTCACCTCTGGTCATTTTATGTTCCTCATAAAATTATTTCATCCTATTTTGAAGTCTTTGCTGCAGTGAAACCTGGGGTCAATGAGACCTGCCGGCTGATTTTTGGATAGTGCTAACAATTTTGCTTTTACACTTTAATTAATATTTAAATTTATTTTCTCATTTTTATGCTTTCCTTTCCACGTTGTATTGTTTCTTTTTCTTCCTACCTTCCTTTTAAAGCTTTTCTAAGGGCTGGTTTTATGTATAATTCAGGCATACATATTGCAGAGATACGTTTCTTCACATGAGCAGTCTATTCACGTAGTAACGTATTTGGTATCCTAATTATTCAGGGGCACTTTTGGTAAAGAAGATAACCAATGTTGCAAAGCGGCCCAACAGAAAAGGAGAGCTAAGTCATGTCTTTAAATAGTTTACTACTAATGGTATAACACATTCTGGGAAAATATTTTCTAGCTTTGTCTGCCATGACTTGAATCTGAATGGGCTCTGAATTGAACAAGAGCAGCTGACTTCAAGTGCAAGTCACAAACATCTCCTCCTTAGTTGTGTGAAAAAAAGTTGCTTCACTTGGCTTGCCTGTCCATCCAGTATACATACTTAGAAGTATCAAGATTAAGAATGAATTTGCCTTTTATGTTTCTGTGGTGTTTTCTTTTGTAGGTTTGTACTGTGCTATGAAAAACCATCTGTCCTCAGGGAGGGATAAGAGCAAAACCAGGATAAATCAGACACCCACAAATCCATTGGCCCCAATGGGATGGACCCGTGAGCGCTGAGGGAGATGGCAGATGTTATTGCGAAGCCACTCTCCATCATCTTTCAAAGGTCATGGAGAACAGGAGAGGTGCCTGAGGACTGGAGGAAACCTAACGTCACACCAGTCTTCAAAAAGGGCAAAAAGGAAGACCTGGGAAAC
>VYXH01008589.1:0-32684 GCA_013397275.1 Burhinus bistriatus
TGGGAAGTTGAAGTCCCCCCCGAGAATAAGGGTGAGTGATCGCGAGACCTCTGCCAGCTGCTTATAGAATATTTCATCAGTCTCTTTGTCCTGACTGGGGGATCTGTAACAAACCCCCACCACGATGTCTGCCTTATTGGCCTTCTCCTTGATTCTCACCCATAAACACTCAACACTGTCATTCACAATGTTAAGTTCCAGGCATTCAAAACTGCCCCTAACATAGAAGGCCACCCTACCACCTCTCTTTCCCCGCCTATCCCTTCTGAAAAGTTGGTAGCCATCAATCACAGCACTCCAGTTGTTTATTCTTCTATATTAAACCATTATGACCTCTTCCTATACTAACAAATGTTATCTTAGCTCAAATGTGGTATCAGTAAAAAGGTGCTTAATGTATTGACCTAAAATAAATTGTGCTAGGGCTTGTTTGTGCGTGGTGTATTCTGGAAAGGGCTGTGCCTTCTCCATCGAAACAACTTGCAACAAAGGCCATACATTAAAAAGGACGGAGTTCCTGAGGACCATGGCTTTGTAAGACTGGATTTACTGTTAATTACAGCTAATAAGTCACTGAATATTTAGAGAGAGTCCTGAGAAATTCCCAATAAGCAGCTATTGTTTTTTAATTTAGTTTTGTTTTTTTTTTAAAACAAACAAACAAAAACACAACAGCAAAATTTAAAATGTATAACCTTAAGCTATGTGAAGTGTCAAAATACATTTAAATGCATGCCAAGAACTGAGTGGTCTTGATTTATTCTTATTGGGCAATCATTTTACCCAATCAGAACTTTAACATTGCTTTCTTATTCTGCATGTAAGACCACGCTGTTCACGCTTGTTTCCAAGTATGACAGATTCCAGCCCAATCCGATACCGCAGTGACTGTTCATTTCCCACTGGTGATCACCCCCTCAACTTATGGCTGCAAAGAGAAACACAGAGGAAGATCACAAGACTCTCTATAATAATAATGTACACTTTACATGCATCCATATTCTAGTACTGAAGCTAAAACATTGTGCTCTGCTTCCTTACTTTGCCATTTTGTTCGATGCAGATCTTAAAAATTAATTGGAGATGAGTATTATTTCTTGAGCCTTTTTCTTTATTTTTTTTGGTATCTTTCTTGCCAACATAATTTGTGCAGATCACCCCACAGCAAATAGCAGGTACATAAAATAAATAGAGATATTTGTAGACAACACGGTGGTAAAGGATTGAAAATATTATTCTTCAAAAACCTGGAATGCTTTCTTCATCATGTACAATTTGGACTGTACTAGTGCTATTGCTCATGGATGTACTTTGTATATAGGTTCTGAGGACATTTTCATTTGTTAGGCTGTAGCTCTGCCCTACACCTCTGTCTGCCACTTTTTCACTACTCTTTAAAAGATTTTGGCCCTAGTCCTGGTTGCAACGCATGAGTCTAATTAAAATCTGCAGATGTTTTCCATAGACTATGTAGAGTGGGATTTATGTTTTGTCAATGAATGTACATTGCCTCTTGCTTGAATGTATGCATGTACACTTCAAATACATGAGCAATAAGTAGATCTTTTCTCAAGAAACAAGACCAAAACATGCAAACACGTACTCTGTACAGTGGTGGGAAACAAAACTTCGATGCGAGGGCTATCCCAGAACTGCGAGCTGTCACTTGTGCGGTATGTGCAGAGATAAGGAGGAAGCTATAATCCAAACACAAAGAAAAGACTTGGTTTTGATTCCATTTTAATTTTCCAGAGCATGATCTTTTGCCCACATGCTGAAAACAAGGACGTGTCCTCTCTCAACCTGAAAACCAGCTGCCCACAGAGCAGGCACACCCTGCCTTCATCCCAGGCAGGCGATGTTTTAATCACGGCCGTGGTGATGAAAGGGCTGGGAGGGCTCACCTTTCACGCACCAGCCTAAACGAACACAACATAATGTCTCTGCTGTGACCCAAGCCGCTTCCTGCTTCGGCATTCTCTACACATGCTCAGCTTGCCGCACGCTCTCAAACATAACTCCTCTACGTGCTCCTGTGTTGTTTTACATCACTGAGCTTGGCCTTTTAGAAACCGCAGGATAATGCTTCCCTGTCATCCCAGCAAACTGCAATTTCAGTTTACTGAAAAACAGGAAAAAGAATGAAATGAATTTCAAAAACCCTCTTGATTATTGATACGTATAAAAACTGTCCCCTTGTGTTCTGAAAAGTGGTGTAAAATGTCACAGCTAGAGAGTTTCTTACCAGTAAGTTATTCTCAGTAAATTTGGTCTGCTCGTTGCACGCATACACATATAGATATCTCAGATCTGTCTTTATATACGCTTCCTCTTCATGAAAAGCATTCTGACTACTTAACAGGCATGTGGGATCCTGCATAAATTATGCTGATTCTATATGATTCAAACTATAAAATATAAAATTACATTGCATTTTCAATAAGTGTATACACAGATCATGTGGAACGTGAAAGGTCAGACTGCAAATTCCTCATTCTCGTTTGTGAAGAATTAAGACTTCTTTTCTCATCCAACAGCCCCATTGGTTTCAACCGAGTTGAGTAAGAGGTCTCATGTAAGACCATCATCTGGCGTTGTTTTAAGACCACTTCAGGGCTCAAGTCTTGCAATCTGATCTGTGCATAGACAGACGCATACTTAACTGATGTCAGTGGGCTGCTTTTTTGGCTTGGGAAGACATTTCATGGATCAAGGCCATAATAGTTAACTCAACTACCCAAACAAGAACATGATGAAGCTCCACTGCAACATTTAATCTGATGTCTTTGAGATTATATTAACTTTTAGCTTCATAGACACATGGTGTTTCTGCAGCAAAAAAGTATAATATTCTTACAGTATTCCCATGGCTTTAAGAAGACAGCCAAACATCACACCAAGGTAGAGAATGAGCAGTATTTAGTATATCTGAGGTGGACTACACCAACAGAATGGCAATGCCTAGAGAAGAGGTGATCCTTTCAGGACACCCATTCCTCCCCTTGAGTTATTGCATGCTTGTTTGTCTTTACTGCCTCTCACTGAAGTTTCCAAACTTGCTTGTTTGTGTACTATCACAGGAGTTAGGTGCCTGTTTTCAGAAATAATGAGTTTATATGAATGCTGCTCAGTTCACACAAAGACGGATGTCACCTGAAAAAACAGGTATATTTTGGTGCTGGAGATGGGATTTCTAGCTTTTGATTTGGAGATATTGGTACTTAGAGGCCTGCTCTGATTGCTCTCGTATTGCACAGGGATCTGCTCTCGCAGTATAGTGGGTGCTGAGCCAACACCCTTGGAAGTCCGTGGAAACTCTCCCACTGACTTCCAAAACAGACTGAGCTGTGCCAGAAATCTACAGCCTATTTTTTCCGTCTCAGTTACCAGCATGGTCTCCCTTCTGGGTATCAAGGGTATGGAAGATAAATTAGCCACCCAAAAAATTTAACAGACCATTAGCCAGAGGTGCAATTTCTGTGACAGTGGAAAAAAGGTACCTATGCATTTTAGAGAGCTTGACAGTGCCAGTCTGCTTTCACTGCTTTCCATTTTAACATTACTTGTGATCAGAAGTACGAGTACTCTCTACAGGGTACTTTTCATATACTTTTACTGGACTCTGCCTGGCACATTCACTGATCTCTGCAGCACTTCAGTATGTTCTCTTTTTACAGATGTATCAGACATCTCACTCCTTTATTATATGGCGTACAGATAGACGGATGCACCTACATGAACCCTGTTGCGTCTGTGTGCATCGGCACGGTGGTCAGGCATGCATTACAAGTAGGAAGACTGGGGCTTGACATGAATAAAAGTGTCCTGTCATGTTGTACATGAGATGTTCTTTAGTGACTTTATCTGACAATTATTTTCCAAAGCATGAACACCAGTGTAAGCTTTGTAAGTTACCAACTGTTAAGCACTCTATCATGAAGTCCATATGCACTTACAGTTTCCTTTTTTAAATATACCTTCACCAAGTGTAAGCAAAAATGTTAGAGGAGGCGATGGACCTAGAAGAAAAACTTTGCTTTGGGGCTTCAGAGTCTCTTGGTTCATACAGTAATGCTGGTGCGCTACGTGTCTACAACTGGTTGGGTTAGAGCAGGTCTGGAAAGTCTCAGAATGAATCCATGCAGAATTGGCTGCTTTCTGAATCTCCTTGGCTCATGAAAAGTCACATTGCTGCCCACAAGGGTGCAAAGGTTGAATAAACCATAATTTCGGGTAGTATGAATCCAATTCATTGCCTGATCTTGGATGGTCATTTGCATACCTCCTGGGAGCTGCAGAACACTTCGAAGGGCATTCCAGTGGGATTGCTCCTTGCTGGATTCACCAGGAGCTCTTCCGATCCTTTGAACACACTGCAGAGGGTAATCAAGATAGGTACTGTCTCCCTTACCTGCTCCCACTTCTGTTCATTTTCCATTCGGCAGCTGTCTCACCCATGCGCATGTTCAGCATGGTCTTCCCTGGCTGTGCACTCAATGTAATCTGAATACAGCTGTCAAAATCTGGATCAAGGCACAGTTCACACTAGGTTTCTCTGTCATAGTCGAAGGGAAGATTCTTGGTAAGTTGTTCCATGCCATGTTTCACTATCTACAGCTAGTTGTTTTGGATGAAACTTTTGTTATGATTTAAAAAAAAAAAGGTATATCTTTCTAATTAACTTCTTGATTTCACTTAAAAAAGACACCTTGGAGCAAAGGTGAAGACTGCAAAACCTACCCCAAAATGTAAAGGTTTCAAAGTAAACGTTAGAAAAATTGGAATACTTAAATATAGGAGCTTAAAATGAAAACTGGCACACCTCCTTAGCCAAGGTTATTTTCTGTACTAATTCACCTGTCTGTATGAAGCAGGGGGAGACAGGCACCAATTTTAAGTCATTTTCACTGTCAATGAAGGGGATTACTTTAAGAAAATAATTATTTGCATGATAATATTAATAATAATGCCAGAAAAATTAATGTCACTGAGTACAAAAGAATGTGTGAAACAAATAGGGGTCAGGATCAGGAACACTGAAATGTGAATATTCAATTAACAATAATAGAAAAGATGTGGGGCATGGTATGTAAATGAAGGCTGCCTGGGGCCAAATGTTCTCAATAGCGAAGCCAACAAGATATTAAAAACACCCCACATGACTTTGTTTTTCAGCTCATAAGCAAATCCATGTTGAAAATATGTTTATCTCTTCTAACAGTAAAAACAAACACATTCCATAATGTATGTATTAAGAGGATGTATAACTTGCACAGCATTCACGGCTAGGAAAATGTGAATGCGTACAGTAAGTGCTGTGAAAGGGGGGGGGGGAGAAGGAAGAGTGGTAAGAAGGACAGATGCTTGAGGAGAAAAAACTTGCTAACCAGAGGTTTTTACATGGACCACAGCATCCCATGTCCCACATGCTGATTTCTCGAGCAAACCTGTTGCCAAGATAAATTTTTTCTTGGACTCTAGAATTTATAGGATGTGCTTGGCTTGCATCAAGAACACAGCAGTTCTTTCCCCACACAAACAGCTCTATCTAGCTAGGCTTGATATAAACAGAAAGACTGCTTCACTAATTATTTATACAAAGGCAAAGATAGCTGCATTCTGGAAGGTTCCTAGGAACTGGATTTTTTTTTTTTTGGTCTTATTGTGTTTTTGACTTTCAGGGATGTCAGACTCCACCAAAAAGCATCTAGACCTTCATCGACAGAAAGGTAATTCACAAGTTTATTACTCTGATTCATGCAGTGATTTTTTTTTTTTTCATGTTTTCCTGAGAGTATTGATACTGCTTATTTAATAGTAAAGTATTTATACAAAGCAGGATCCATACATGGACAAGGAGTTTCTCTTCCTGCCTGCCCCCCTGGCTTTTGAGACTATCTGTGTGAGCAAGGAGTACTCCAGAGCTACCAGCACCGACCTCACTGCAGAAGTTTACGTTACGAGAAGAAGATTCTCACATGTCCTGGAAAGGCACCGCACTGACTTGCAAACAGTGGCTTTTTCAAATCAGTATGACTACTTTTATGAGTCAAGTGAAGCTCATTCATAAGTGTTTTTAGATTCAAGCCAACTGTTTTTTAAGTTATGCTCCATCTTCTTTCCCCCTTTCTCTCCACTTTTAGACCAACGAGTTGAAATGCTGAAACAGGTTTAGCAAGGGGAGTAAGAGGAAAATAATTTTCTGAGTGCTTCACATACCATTATCCTCGTCCTCTCACTTGTGCATGAAACGCAGATGTAATATGGAATATATGAGATAATTTCCTAGCAGTTTACAGCAAAGCCACAGTGAAAGGAGGTGAGAGAAGAAAGAACAATGCAGCCAGCGGAAAACCAAGCAGCATTTTGGACAGGCAGAATACTGTTGGGCCGCAGTCACCTAGGACCATAAACTGAACCTTGCAAGCAGCCTTACCCTATTTTAAGCATATTTTAAGGGCCTGTGGGATTGGGTCTCAGTTTAGGCTCTGGGATTAGCATTCCACTTGTGCAAAATACCATGGAATTTTAATGAATACAAGTAGTCAGAATTTCTGCTGTGTCCCAGAGATTTGTTTATTTACTAATCTAGAGACATGTTTAACATCTTACTTTGGTGGTGCACCTGTACCAGCACCATACTGAGCCAATGGTTAAAAATATGATCCTGAGAAAAGAGTGGCGTCTGTGACTCATGGATGGTCCTAGGCACACATATAAATGATCTTTGAAAATCCTGTCTGGAGCTTAGATAATGAGATATTAAAAAATTACAGTGGATACAAAGATATGGCATCAAAGAGTCCAGTCCACCTAGCTGTGGGAGCTTTCTGCATTTAAAATAAAAGAAAAAAAATTAAGATATGGTTTGAGTTCCTGCTGAAATTGTATGACTATTTTTCCTTTGGACAAAGATGGCTCTAGGGCCTGATCAGCTTAGAACCTGGTTTGGTCAAAGAGAGTTTTTATATTGAAATAATACATCAGGTCCTTTATTGCAGGTCCTCAAAGGGAGTTGGGCATTTCACTCCATTTGGCAGAACCAAACAGCTACTTTTCAAGTCTGTGTCTCAGACGCTCCTTTTCTTTATTTCAGGTTTTCTGAATTCTTTTCCCATTTGAAATCTTCCTTTAGAATCACAGGGACCCACCAGCAGCACAAGTGAGGAGTAAGAAACTTTCTGAAGCCCTTGGTCTCATAATGATTAGCCGAAAAGCTTTGTCCAGACTGAGAATCAAGATGCCCAGCCCAAGTATCTTGCTAGGTCCAAAACTTCGTGTAAGTGGTCTGTAGGGTTTTAAGAAGGCTGGTTGAGCAAGTTGTTTTTAGCTTTAAGATGAGGCATTTTAAACTGTGCAGTAGATGCTTTGGGACAAGGTTTAAAATCTTTCATTGACATTTGCTTTTGCAAAAATTAAGTAGCTGCCTATATGAAATTTGCTCACACAGTCTTGAAAATCTGACCGTGTTCTTTCTGTTAAACAGAACCAGAAAATAATAAACAACGTGGTAATTTTTATTTCAATAGTATGAAATATTTTGCATATTCATTGTTTCCTAAAATGAATATAAATTTCAACAAACTCCAAGAAAGCCACCAAGCTCAAACAAAAGTAAAAAATGACACCTCACCACAACCGCCAAATCCTCCTAGAGCATTTTATACGGTTTCTGAATCTTAGCTGCACTCTCAACAACCTTCTGGTTCAGTTTCTGGAGCCACAAAAATCTGTTCTCTGTCCCTTAATTTGTCTCATAATGTCACAGGCAAATGATTATTTGCTGAATTTTCATCTTCTTGAAAAAAGGTACATGTTTTTGTTATGATTTAAAAGAGTCACTTGAAAAAAATAAAAATACTATATACTTCTGGAGCCAAGCCAAACTTTGGTAAAATCTGGCTAGATAATATATTCTCTTTATGACAAATTCAGCAGAGTGAATATTCATAGCTGAAGCAGTGTTCCCTGAAATACAAAATTTATAATAGAAGTGAGATTGTGTTCTTAACAGCCTATACGAGGCAGTTTTTTTTAAAGCAGCTATCTAATTACCTTTTAAGTCAATTACTCCGCTTGTTCCCCTGGTGACTCTACTCTCCCCAAAATGCATCGACTGTTTTTCATTATTATTTCCCAAACAAGAAAATAAAAACTATGAAAAATCAATAGCAAAGTTCACATAAGCAGATGTTAATCTTCTGCATAGTTTACCGTACATTCAAGATAGTGATCTTATTGGCATGGCGACTGATATTTTTAATGGAGATTTTTTAGTTAGTCAAGTCAGTAGCAGCAGGAATTGGTAGCAAAAAGTCAACTGCACATTTGAATACTTAATTTTCCAGCTATAAACAGCCACGTCACATTTCCAGCAACAACAATGGGATGGTTTTCAGCACTGCTCTACCAAGCAGGCATGTTTTCTATTTGCTTCTTGTATATACAATTAAAAGCATTCCCACCAGAGAACTCTGTCCTGCATTTACTTCTGAAACAGAGGATGAGAGATGTCTCTCAAAAGTCAACCCCCTGCCTTTCCTTGGGCCAAATAATGAAAGAACAGTCCAGCAGTGCACCGTTACTTCTAAGGCTTCTATTAAAAGTTTGAATTCACTGACTAATTGTCAATACTTGCCCTAGTGCGCAATTAATGAGACCTCTGGTCATGAGAAAAGTCTTTTTTTCTTCTGTGTGGAAAGGTGATTTTACTTTCTATCAGGCAAGAGATAAGGAACTGCATGCATGGAGTATAGGCAAGTTCTCGTCTTGCTCTAGGGGATATCCACCAGTTCCTGCGTTCTTGTTGAGTAATAATGAGATACCATAACCAAACAGTAGAAGATGCATGTCAGATGGTTCTCCAATAACATTAGAAAAAAAGCATCTGATGTATGGGATATTGAAGGCAGATTAAGTTGTTAATGTATATTAGTATATTCTTAATTTCCTTTTAATTGAAAAAGACATATTGACTTTAATTAGAACCATTTCACAGGAACTGTCAATTAGCACATGTCAAACTAGTTAATTCAGAACAGAATTCTTTTAATTAGGGTCTGCTTTCCTTTAACTGTGGGGCCAATGAAATCAGCCTTTCCTTATCAAGATTTTAAATGTCTCTAAGACATACAATACAAATGTAGTCTCTTATCTATTATTAGAAGCCCATATGGATAACATTAAAATGATGATGCTGGCATTGTTCATGCAGCACAAATCAGAGTTTCCTTTATAACTGTTTGAAAAAAAAAGAAAAAGATGGCTTTGAAGAAAGACTATTTTAAATACACAGATTTATCCTACTTTAAAGAGACTACAAAATTTATGACATGCATGTTCATATTTAAAGTATTATTTAATACGTCTGCTCAAATAAATGGGCCTATTCAAACGTTTTGTGTGTTCTATCAGCCAAAGACACATAAAACATTTTCAAAGCATGCAGTAACGTTCTTCCCTTAAATGAACTGTAATCAAAAGGAGAAAACAGACTCGATGATATTTTTTGGGACAATATAAAACCAGCATTGTTAACTTTCATTGCATGTGAAGATTTAACACTGATTGCTAATCCAGTGGCTGCCAACACTAGTGAGCTAATGTCATCTCAGTTATCAAACAGCATATAGTCTCTGTCTTGACTTTCACATACGTTTTCTGAATATGTCTCAAGTTTGCTGATGGATCTCCACTCTTGGCTGCCATGCTGGTGTAAAGACCTTCCCCACAGTTTCTGGGAGCTGCCATGTGCAACAACTGTAATGTTGGTCAGATCCCTTCAGGAGTAAGAACTGCTGAGAAAAATATAACAAAAAATGTAAAGGGTATGATTGCAAAATCTAGACTTAGTTTTATTATATGGGTTTAGCCACTGTTTTACTGACCTATATCAACAGAGGATTACAGAGATTAGTGAAAGGAATACTTAATAACTGAACTGTGGATTCCAAAGAGGATTATCGGGTAAGATATTTCATGTATCCTGATGCTTTGTTGAACATATTAGGGACCTGATTACAGGCCTGAGTAACTCAACAATAAAAGAAGCATCATTTCCCAAAACGGAGTACAACTGGGTTGTGTTAAAATTTAATGTGTCCTAGAAGTACACTTCACCTAGGATCCCTAGCCACACCATTTTCCCCCCCACTAGGGCAAGTCTTTGCTATGTGGTGGGTAGTAGAGTTGTAAGTGTGCTGTGTGCTAAAGAGTGTGTTAAGGTTTCCACGAAACTCTGAAAAGTGGATGAACTTTAACTAGATGATCTGTAAAACTGAAAAATTGTGTCCTGGGAGTTCTTCAGCTCAAGCAAGAGGTGCTGTAGACACATCACTTCACCGCCAATATGAAGTATACCCTGAGTAGAACTAACAGCTGTAGTCCTACTTTTAAATGCGATTGTAAATAGGTAACATAAGACCCTGATATTTATTCATTAATCCTATTGTGGCCCATATTAAATCTCTGCTTATCACTTTAAATACTTACCATAATTTAGAACTCTTTAAGAAGATCTAAGTCACTTTGGCACCGAGTTGCACAATCCAACTTCTTTTATAACACAGCAGAAACAATGCTTTGGATTTTGATCATATTGCTCAACCAGCAATACATTGTTTGTTTCAAAATGGGAATTAGCAATAACTCTTCTTTTAAAATCAACCCCACATTGGCTGTGCATAGGAAGTATGGATACGTTCGCCAGCAGGTTTATAAAACCTTAGGTGACTGCCTTTATGCTCACACGTTATGCATTACGCTAGGCTTCAAACTATAGAAGTATTTGAACAGTTTAAACTACAGGAAATTTTCAGATCATGGTGAAATTTTTAGTCCTTGCAATATCCCAGTCAGGTGGGTAATAATTTATCTGACCCTTACCTTATGGCTGGGACAATGGAGGGCAAGTAAGTTACCCAAGCCTCAAACTAAGTCAGTTAGAAATGGAATTAAAAGCAGAGGCTCTCAATTCCCTGAAGCTGCAGGATCCTCCCTGCAAATACACTAATGCACCTCTCAGGGCAGCCCACTCTGTGCTGTGCCCTTAAATTGGTGCAAAGCATTTTTTTCCCTAATTAATACTAAGGCGATTCATTGCTTAGCAGCAGCACTAATATTTACACACTTACGGATCTCATGATTAAGTAGCAAGCTTTGACTTCAATTAAACCTGACAGTTTCTGATAGCAAAAAGTCATTACAGAACTTCAAAAGCACTTGAACTGCAGCAAGATCTTTACACTTATCTATATAATATCTTTCAGCCTCTGTTGGCTCCTTGATCTTCTGTGGCAGGCCCAACTTCTCTGTCAACTTTGGTCTATGAGAAGTTGAACCTTAACGCATGCTATTTTAAAAAAATATATGAGAATGCTGTGATATACAATGGATTTCACCCAGTCTGACATTCTTTTTGG
The DNA here is from genome assembly GCA_013397275.1 of Burhinus bistriatus. Lineage (NCBI taxonomy): Eukaryota > Metazoa > Chordata > Aves > Charadriiformes > Burhinidae > Burhinus > Burhinus bistriatus. Next base: position 11,421 of record VYXH01008589.1, read on the forward strand.
GATAAGTGCTTAATAAAAATTGCCCATGTGAATCATGTACAGTTCATGTATTGTTCATGAATCAAACCAAGAGCCATTTAAAAATGACTAGCATTAGGGAAACGTAATAGCTTTTTAACAGATTATTTAAATGACTGTAGCTCTGATTTCCAGTCATTTTATCCAAACAGCTATGGCAGAACTATCCCTGAAAAGGGAGTAACTTTCTGATTAAACTCTTTTGTTGTTGGATTTAAGAAATATTTTAGAAGAGAGAATTTCTCAATTATGTATTCATCTTTCAGAGCCCGGGCATGGGGGGTGTAACAATTTGATCAAACCCAGCTGAAAGGACTAATGGTTTGGAGGATTCATTCCGTTCTTACAATCACGGCGAAGAAAGCCCTTAAATACATTCAGAGCAGAACAGACAGTTTGCTCAGACTGACCAGCACATAAATCTCTTCCTCGGTGATTTCTGCTTTCTACAGCTTGGCTTGCCTGGTACTTCCATAGCGTGATGCGACAGTGATCGAGCTGTGCATTTGTGCATTTTTGTGGCCAGATTATCAACCCATTTGATTCCTTGATTTTTGCTTTCTTGGCCATATGCATCCCGATGTAATTGAAACCAGCAGACACCCTCATCTGCTCATGTGCTGTTGGCTCCTTGGTCTGATGTTGCCCGTGGCTGAACTCTCCGTCCCTTCCTCCTTTTCCAAGGAGGGTTTTTAGCCGTGACAGTTGTGCTCATGGTAAACCATTAGAGCATGGTAAACAATTTGCAGCACCCAAAGGTGGAGGCNAGCGCTGCCTTTCATTTGCTGTCCCTGTTTTGAAACATTTTCTCAAGAACTATGGTCTTTTGGACAACTCTCTGTTCTGCCGTCTATTTTCGATAAAACCTCTGCATCCCCATGTTAACGATGAAAACTACTAAGTGGAAAAATAATGCTAAGACACCTAATACATGCCTAATTATTTGTGGTGTGGTTTAGTAGCCGCAAACAAGGACAGTCGGCCAGCTGCCTCTTCGTCTTGAAGAAGGGACTGGTGGACCTTCATTGGTTCAGTAGTCATAGATGAGGAGCTGCTGCTCTTGCTCCCACTGTCACTGTGGGCATATTCCTCCAGGTTGCATCGCCTCACACTGCAGCAATGTTAACTAATCCTTTATTAAACAATTCTCCAAGCATAACTAAAGCATTTGGGTTGTTAACATACATAATAAGTTATATTTAAGAAGGTTTCAAATCAGCACATTGTATTTTGCAGCAAAGTCATAAAAATATGCTAACATGATAACATCTAATGAGGGAAATGTTGCATGCAGATGTCTGTTTGCCTATTATCCCATAAAATGACTGTATATTTTTATTTATATGAGTAACGCTAGACACAAACATGTTACCAAAAAAGCATTCATTTAGGAAATGTATAAACACAATATGAGTCTAATATAAGAAACTGTTTTAAAACATGCTTTTTAGTGTTTATAAAATGAAGATAAATTTAAAAAAAATATTGTTCAAAGTATATTTTTTTCTCCCTCATGAAGAGAAAGAAATATAGGTTCTCGGCTGGCATATTATTTGTGATGTGGCAGCAAAGTGAAATTTGTGCCTTGTGTCCTGTATCCTTTACATGATGCAAAGGAGTATAATTTTATTTTTGTTTTATTTGAAGGCTCTGTCTGGGCACATTGGCCACCAATTTCATTTTTATTGCAGTGCATGGATAGCAAAGTCACATATCCTTACGTTAATGCAAAGGGCATAGGAAAGGAAAGGGAAAGTATAATTTTTGTTGTTGCTATTGTCATTTGAAATTTCCATAGTGTCTGTGCACATTGGGTACCATTTCATTTTTATTGCGCTGCACTGATAGCAATGTCACATATCATTAAGTTAACACCAAGTTAGAAAAAAAAAAAGAAAAACAGACTTTTTTCCCCCCGCTATTACCATTGTTTGCAATTTTTTGTACTGTGTGAATATAATTTCTATAGGGTAGTGAAAGTACTGAAAAATCTAATATCTAATGTAAAAAAAGTATACCAGTTTATATTTTCGTATTGCTCCATGTGACAGTGGATAGAAAATGTAATGCTACTTACATTTCTTACTGGTGGGATAAAGTTTTCTTCAATATCTAGAACCAGTTGATGTGGAAACAGCCATCTTTCAGGAAAATTGGTATAATATGAGTTTAATTTCCCCAAATCAGTGAATTTTATTAAAGTGCTTAGCTCATGCATCCTAAAATACCTTCCATGTTCACCTCATTGTCTTTTAACCCCTGAGTAGAGAAGGTGACCCTCACTTTGTGATGCGGAGTGTTAGTCCGTAGTTGTGGTTGACTCACTCCTCATCTCTGACATTCGTAAATAACGGCCACCAGGATGGACATGGTGCTCATCGATACGGGGAGCATCAGGCAGCTCTCTGGCTGCTCCGTTTTACGTGACAGGTCATTGTACAGGTCAGCACTAATAGCGGGCAGGAGTACAGCCTTTGGGCTCCTTGGGAAATTTGTGCCTTATTATGGTGAATCTATTGCCAACAATTGTCTTGTTTTTAGAGAGCAAAAGAGGCCAACTTGTTTTATTTTACTTAATCTATTATTGACCATTCCCATATCATGCTCAACACTGCCTCTTTACCTTTGGAGCAACTCTGTTGTGGTCCTATAAGTCAATGTCCATTTTTAAGGAGCAACCCTTGGACAGAGATACGGGGCTGCCAACAAGAGATGGCAAGCTCCAATACGGTCCTTCTTGGTCTACAATTGTGACAGGTCTACTAGTTTGAGATAGATCCCATGCACTGCAGCTCGGATCCTGCTCTCCAGGCAGAATACCCCAAACTGGGCAACAGAGCTGGTGGAAGAGCTGGAAGGCATGGAGTGGCTGAGGACACTGGGCCTGTCTAGTTTGGAGAAAAGGAGGCTGAAAAGGAGGCCTCATTGCTCTCTACAGCCTCCTGAGGAGGGGAAGTGGAGATGGAGGTGTTGATCTCTTCTCCCTGGGATTCAGTGACAGAATGCATGGGAACAGTTCAAAGCTGTGTAGGGGAGGTTCAGACTGGGCATTTGGTAGCATTTCTTTACTGAGACAGTGGTCAGACACTGGAATAGGCTTCCTAGAGAGGTGACTGATGCCCCACACCTGTCAATGTATTAATAGGTATTTGGACAGTGCCCTTAATAACACGTTTTAACTTTTGGTCAGCCCTGAAGTGGTTAGGCAGTTGGACTAGATGGTTGTTGTAGGTCCCTTCTGACTGAAATTATTCCATTCCATTCCATTCCATTCCATTCCATTCCATTCCATTCCATTCCATTCCATTCCAAACTGGCTGCTGCAATTCATACTTGAATTAATGCCTCAAGATAAGGAGGCTGCATCTAAGGGGCACCCCAGACCCTTTGTGTTGCTCTTGCAGTGTTCCCACCTGGTGCTCACAGTGGAGGTCAGTCCCTGGATAATGATTTCAGACAGCATATTCACCATCTGTAATGTCCCTTTCTTTTCTGTCACACAATGTTTTGAAAGTGAACCTTTTTGGAGCACTTGGTTTAGCCCCCATGTGGACAGACATAAAGTTGTGGCAACTCCAAGCTTGCCCATGAGCCTTTGGAGACCCCCTTACTTGAAGTGGTATAAGACTGTTTCCAGGCTCTTCCACTCTTGACAAGGAGTAGGACAAGGAACGATCTAGGCAGATTTGTGGTCTACATAAACCAAGCTGAATCTGGAAGGACAGGAGAATCTTGCCCAACACTTGTTTAATGAAAGCTGTATGACATTAAACAACCACAGATGTATGTAATAGATTTTGTGGTGTCACAGTGGGCTACATCCCAATAAACCACCTGAACACACAAATATGTGACAGATAGCATGGTTTACATTTTTAATGCATTTCCTTGTGTGAGGCTTGGAAAAGCCTCCTCCTCACCCATTGCCACAGGCTACGTGTGTGCAACAGCAGTGGCACTCCATCTTCAAAACATCATGTATCACGAACGAGAAAATCATAAAAGAAAGACTGGCCAGAGGACTCCCATGAGTCCACCCATTTTCACCGCTGAATTTGAGGTGTTAGCACCTGTACTGGTGCTGCTGTTCCTTGGATGGTGTCCATGACACAAACACCCTTCTGCAAGTAACGCAAGAGCAGTGGCGATTGCTAGCTTTGGAAGTGTCAGTTGCAGTGTTGGGCACAACCTTTGGTGGTGTTGGTGTCCTTTTCCCCCTGTACCTCGAGCGAGACAGAACAAGTGTGGAATATTTTGTAGCAGGTGTTAGAGATCTAAGCGGGATAACATGGCAGTTTTGAAGGAAGTGCTGGAATGGGAATATGCTGCTGAGCTCTCCATCTGGAGCGGAAACCCAGAACCACCCTGTCTTTGCAAGCTGCAGGAAGGACAAGGGAGTGTGTTTGGGGGTTTGTAGAAGACAAACTCTGGCTTGTTTCTAAAAGTCTCCATATGTTTTTATTTGTGTTGTATACTTTCCTCTTGGCTGTACTGGAGCTCTTTTGTTTTATACTGGCACATCCCAGAACATTTTTAAGTTATAAAAAACTTACTTATCTCAAAGATCCACAAACAAACTATGATTTTTTTCCCCTCCCTGTGTTTTTATTAAGGTCAATGGGACTAATTCTTTATTGCTCTGCACCTTGTGTAGGCGTTCATACTGATGCCAAATGGGTGAGAAATGCTGGCTAAAACAACACAACATGACCCTACCTGATTAAGCCTCGGCTCTGGGATCACACACCAGAAATTTGTGTCCAAACCTTACATCTCCAGTGGGTGTTGAGCCTCTCCAGATGGCGGGTGATATTCCAGGTGTTAAAAAGCCACCTTCTCTCACACTTCTATCTCTGTAGTAAAATGCTGACAAACCCTCCGTATAGTCCTTTAAACTAGGGGAGATCGTACACAGACATGCACACATATATATGTATGTATACGATTTCTTACTTCTTAAGTCATAGAGATTATATATGTATACGATCTCTTCTACATATATACATATATATGAGGTACTTTAAAACGACAGGCTTTTAGGAAAAGAAATATTAATCTGAAGTACTGTTACAGAACATGAACTTAATTTTTGTGCAAAATGTGCTATCTAAATGCAGTTTATTCTGCTGCCTGTGTCAGCTGTGAGCCACAGGAAGAATGGGCAGGGGAAATGCCGGGCGCGAGCATTTTAATGCTCTGCCAGTGCCAGGGCAGGGCTGTTTGCAAAGACTTTAACTCTTTGTCCAGGAGGAATGGCAATGAACTGTCTCCCAGCAATGGTGATTGACTTGCTTTAGTTGGACATGAATCCTGGCAATTTTTGACAGCCAGAGGATACCACGCTGAGTACAAGGGCTCAGATCTTGAGGACTGGCCAACGGTCCCAGAGGGCCAGAGCTCAAACATCAGTTTCACATTTTAAGGGTCCAAGAGACATCTGGGTGGGGCTGCTAGCAGTTCGGGGTTGGACCGTGGGGTAAGCTGCCCATGTTGACGTAGCCATTACTCGTTATAAGCATGTTGACATAGAAATTACCAAAGTTCAGCTTTGGTAATTTCAAACCCACATTGCAGCGGCTGTGTAATGGGAAGAACAATAGAAAAGTGGACTCAGTATACAATGCATTTTAACAAAATTCTTCATATGGTTTGATTTCTAAAGGATCTCTCATCAGCCTATTCCCTGCATTTTTGTGACAGTCACCACAAACACTGGCATGAGACTGACTTGGAATGGAAAATATTAGCAGGAAAAATGGCTTTTCTCAATATGTTGAACACACTGCCAAAATCCCTTTGCAATCCACCTGCAGTCTGTAGACTTACTTGTTAGAACAACCAGAGTTTAATAACCAAATATGGACTTTATCTACCCCTCATATGCTAAAAAAAGCCAAAACAAAAAAGACAAGAAAAAAATTTTTAGTCATAATCAAACTCATATTCATAAAATAAATTACTAATGACTTTCTGTGATAAATTTCCTTCATATAAAGCTCTGGGATAGTTGTAATGGATGGTGATAGACACTGGTGCTTAAATAAATTTAGGGTTTCTCTCAGAAAAATTATCCTTGGGGCCTTCTGATGAGCAACTCTTTTGGCCTGGTGCGAAACCACATCTCTCGTCTCAGAGACTCTTCAATGGAAGACCTCTGCTCTTGTGCACTTCTTATGTATCACATAAACTTCAGAATAAAAAAAATTGTACTTCTCCTAATTTGATCATTTATGCATCTGGTAGCTGAGATACAAACAGGTTGGTGTCATAATCTTTGGAAAATTTAAAAAAAAAAAAAAAGAAGCTGACTTATAGTAACCAAGAATTGTTTTTGCCCCATTCTTTACAAATAAGACATATTGGGTACTGATACTTTATAAACATTAACACGCTCTGGGAAAGCCAATTTAGAATGAAGCACGATGTTGAATAGTAACCGTCTTGATAGTAGCACCAGGAAAAGACATAATTTTTCTGGGCACTATATTTACCACAGTCAAACCTCTATTCATCCTTCACTCAGGCAAGACTACATTGAACAGGAATTTTCTCTGAATTGGAGAAATAAGGAATTGGCCATGTGCAGAAAGTTAATTTCCCCCCTCCATGAACTGAAGCTCTGATTGAAAAAGAAGTAATTATAATTTTTCAGCAAATTAACTCTAAGTTTGTTAAAACCATTCAGTCTGATAATCTATATTGTCAAGTCATGTTTAATACTTATTACAAGATTAAACCACTAAAATATCTCTAGTTCAAGGAAATATCTTCAAACTTCAGTCATAAAGGATCTATATTAAGGCAAACATTCCGATTAATTGATGATGGGATCATTTAGTGTCTAACAGCAGAGGAGAAACCTCAGACTAAATCTATTAGCGCAGGGTGAAATCTTGAAGTCATCACTCAGTCTTCGCAATCACACCCCTGAATGTTTATACATGTAAGTACTGACTAAAAATGAATTAATAACTTCAAGATTTAATCTGATGTTATTAAAGTTTTTGCAGATTATTTACTGTGTCTGATCAGCTTATGTAAATACTCTAAACTGTTGCATTGTCTGTAATTACCGTGCAATAGATGAGGTTACAGGCTAGTTAAAAACATGTGTCTTGATTATAAAAGCAAAGGAATCATTCTAACTTAATTTCAAAATTTCTGTAAAAATAAATTTATCAAAACGTAATAAAGCATCTGAATTTCGATAGCCAAATGTTAAAGCCCTGTTAAAATCCTCAGTAAATTATAATTAACAAATAATTTTGAAATAGAGAATTTTCTTCTACATTTTAATACATTTAATAAACAAGAATTGCAGTAACAAACCAAGAGGCTGCTAGCATGTCCTACAAAAGACGTGCTAATGTTTAGTGAAAAAAAATACAGAGAAAACATGCTGTACTTCTTTGCAAGCAACTTTTACTGTGAAAATGTATTTAGCACACTTGACCTGTCATGAAGTGTAGCAGAATATGATTTGATGCAAATACAGTCATCGGTAACATTCACATTTCCTTTCATTGATGAATATCAATTATTAAAAGGGTGTTTGGTAGACCGCTGAGGGTCTGTCGCTCTCCTGGTATACCAAAGGAGTGGAAAGAAAATGATTTGGGAAGAAAATTACTACTTTTCTGCCCTAGATTGATGATGATACTAATTATAGGAACTGATGTTGTGCTGTGCCATTAGGTGATGTTGTGTGTTACCCAACAGCTCTTCTACCTGGTCAAGGATGCGCTCCAGAGATTGGCCCAGAAGGAGAAAAATGCTGGCTGAACCAAATACTTCTCTTTCTCTCTCAAAATGTGAGCATTGGAACATTTATTGTAGGACTCTGTGTCCACTCATGGAGGGCTCCTTGCAGCAGAACGAGGGGATAAGGAAAGACCTGCAGATTTCCAGGTGATTGTCTGTTGTAAGTGATAACACTGCTCACACGTGGTGCTGCGACTTGTGGTCTCCGCAGGTGGAAGTTTCTTCCCCTTAATAACTGATGTTGCAACATCTCCTGATCTGTTTTAGTGCCAGATAACCTCACTTAGTTTAAAGAACCACTGCCAGGAGCTTAAGAGCCTTTGGTTTTGGTGACCACCAAACAGGTAAAGACTGGTCTCCATTTTTTTTCAGAAACACTTGAAAAACAACTACTGTCATGATCACAAGGGAATAGTGATCCCTCTCCATAAATGCAATTTGTTCATAACCTTTTGACACAGACAATAAATAACCTTCACATGTTTCACACACACGGAGACATGAATTAAATTACGTGAACAATGTATATAAATATTTACTTTACAAAAATACAAACTAAATATAAAGTGCCATATGAACAACCTATCTATTAGCAAATGGTTAATTCCCTGTGCCAGCTGATAACTGGATTACATGCCTACCTGCTCTATTTGCTGTGCCTCTCTACTGGTTGCAGGCACAAAATGGCAGCAAAGAAAATACTGATGATTGGCAGCGGGGCAGTTTCAGCAAACGTTACATCAGAGACAAAGGAAAGGGGAGGCTGAGTTCTGGCTCTGGGAAAGGTTTGCGTGATTTTCTGGAGCAGGCTATGAAGTCTGGAAAAGAAAAAAAAAGAAAAAAGAAGCCATTTTTATTTCTGAAATTTTTTCTCTGTGAGTTATTGAATGTGTTTTATTTGCACACACAATTAGTATAATAATAATAGCAAAAGACCTAAAAAAATGTGCCAGAATGCCAAAGTGCTAAATCAGAAATGTTTATGGGAAAGAATAATTGTTATTCCCTGAGCTTTACACCTAAAATCCAGGTACCCCACAGGAATTAAAACCACACCACCTTGGCTTTCTAATTTTTTTCCAAATACCTCTTTGTGCTTTAAAACCTGCAAAAGATACCCTCTCTGATGCATTGGAAGCTTTATTTTTTAAAGTACAAAATAAAATCCACTGATAATGTTTAGGGTAGAAAAATAACTGAAAGTGTTACATGTAAGAAAGTACTGAAATTTGTTACTTCTTTCAAAGTTAAGGTAACTTCTTGCTGAAGATTCAGGGAAAGAAAAAAGATTAAATTCACAGACTATTTAATCTTGATTTTTTTTTCAAAATAAACAAGGTAGTTCAATTTTTACGTTTCACATTTAATAATGCTGATGTGCGTTTTCAAACAAATAAACAAAAAGAATTGTTAAGCAGCGGAAATCAGAGAACCATTCCCACCACTGGAGAAGTCCATAGTACTTTTTTTCATCTTTGCTGAGCACGCATCTTCTATGAGAGACTGACAGTTTGTCTGACTACCATGAGATAACACAGGGCCAGACAACAGCTAGATCAAACGGTCACACAAAAAAAGAAGAGGGCCATAGAAACTCTCTGCTTCTTGTATGTCTTTAGGTGTCCAGGTTTGCAACCCTAGACAGTGCAAGAACAAAATGGGCAGAGAGCAGGCAGCCTCCTCTTTCCTGGGCATGAGGTAAGGACACCTGGTGGATAAAAAGGTGTTGCAAACTCGAACACATCCTTCTGAAACTATGAACAAACCCATCCATCCATTTTAATGAAAAGAGACTAAACTTCCTGGAGACACGCGCAGCACGAGGGCAGACACTGCTGCAGGTTTGGTATTACCCACAGTAAGCCAACGGCCACTGCCAGGCCACGGAAAACTCATGAGGGATCTGATCTGCAAGTAATGTTGTGAGTTGCTGTAGACCAGTTGAAGTTGAGAAGGAAAACTCTTTAGGAATATTAATCAAAAGCATGGCCTTTTGCCAATGCCTATTTAACTGAGAAGTACGCTATTTGGTAGTGATTAACTCTTTTGCAGCACCAACTACTTAACATTATGTCATGACAAGTAGAGGAAATGATGGTAGCACAAGGTATTCCCTTAACTAAATAATAAAATGTAGAATCATAGAATCTTAGAATGTTACAGTCACAGAATGGTTTGGGTTGAAGGGATCTTTGAAGGCCATCTAGTCCAACCCACCTGCATAAGCATGGGTTTCTTCAACTAGACAGGTTGCTCAAAGCCCCATCCAACCTGACCTGGAATGTTTCCAGAGATGGGACATCCACCACCTCTCTCGACAACCTGGGCCAGTGTCTCATGACCCTCAGAGTAAAGAATTTCTTCCTAATATCTAATCTAAATCCCCCCTCTTTCAGTTTNTCATGTCCAGCTTTTCATCCACCAGTACCCCCAAGTTCTTCTTCTCATGACTGTTCCCAATCCCTTTATCCCCCAGCCTGTACTGATACTGAGGGTTGCCTGACCCCAGTGCAGGACCTTGCACTTGGCCTTACTGAACCTTGTGAGGTTCACATGGGCCCACTTCTCTAGCCTGTCCAGGTCCCTCTGGGTGGCATCCCACCCCTCAAATGTGCCAATGGCACCACTCACCTTAGTGTCATCAAAATATAAGGTATATGAGTGCAAATAATGAAATAGGAAATAAATCAGCAATCAGAACACTTGAAACTATTACACGGCTCTACCGCAGATTTAATTGTGACTACTTAATCTCATTTGGGTCCAGCTTTCCACAGAACTTTCAGTTTTTAAACCAAATGAGGGCCATTCATGTGGAGTAAGCTGGTCATAACTCCTATGCCTTCACGTTTCCCCTGAAGCAGTTGGAAACAATCCTGCTTCAGCTTTATTTGTTTTAATTTGAGCTTAAGAAAGTATAAAGTTAAGGCGGGACATCAAGATCTCAAAGAAATTTCAGTGTTGAAACTTTGCCAGGTACCATAAATAGATTAGCGCGTACACTGACAGGCCAGGAGCTGTTAAGAATAAAAGATCAAAGAAGCTGTGAGAAATAAAAATAGCCAGAGATCTCTGGAACAGATACCATATTATTAAATTAATTACCAGTGCAAGTGGTACATGTGTATACAGTACCACGTGCTGAAGTGAGGGGACAGCCCCGTCGGATGTTGAATTTCTCTGTTTCTTTGTTTCTTCCTTTCTTCACTGCATTAATCCCCGTGTCAAAGAAGGGCTGTTTCTAACCATACGTTTCACTGGAGTTTTATCTAGTTAACAGGAGTTCTGCAAATTAATCTGGGATGGTTAGCATAATTTAGTGGATTATGCTTTCAAATAAAATTTCCAGACATTACCCTCTATTTTCTTTTTCGTATTTTCACCCTGTTATCTCAGTTGACTCTCTTACAGTGGTTGTGACTAAAGATTTAAAGTTAACACCAGTTACCACACAACAGCATCTGAAATACTGAGCCCATTTTCTCCAATAAGATAGATACATCAGGATAAATATTTTAATGACAACATCAGTAATTTTTTTTGCTATGATTACTGTTAAAAACACTCAAATATTTACAGACTTTTATTACATCTCTTCATTGTTAATGCTTACCAATACTCAGAACTTAACCTTTTTCTAGTGAATCAGCTCCCCCACTCTTTTAATGTATTTTTGTTTCTAAATTCTATTCCAAGGTCACTTTTCACAGGAAATAAAAATGTGGCCTTAACAGGCTGATGTATAGCATGAAAACGATGGAGCAATTTGAGGGATTCAGTAATAGCAAATTAGCAAGACTGAATGATCTCCCTCCAGAATTCTGAAGTGAGAAAATTATTAAGTACAGTATGTATAGATGGGAATATACATTGTCTTTTTAAGATAGTAATAGTAATATATAACACTCCCCATCCCCTCTCCTCGTGATTGAAAGGTACTAATACGGTTAACTTTGGGGTTTGAGTTTCTTTTAAAAAATGGTATTAAATTCGAGACTCATTTTGGTGCTGGGGAAACCGCTGAGTTCTTCTAAAGAAGATGATAATGCAGGACTTGGAAGAGAATAGCCTGAAAGAACCAAAACAATGCTGTTTCTGCAAACAGGAGCTGAATTAGGGCAAAACGGGTAAAAGTGAGCAAGGAATAAAAAAAGCCTGGACTTTCCAAAATCTCATGATAAGGATAGTCTAAAGACAGTGTTTAAAGAAATAAATTGCTGTGTAGGAAGGAATGTCATCCTACCTTGGATTAATCTGGGTATTGTTTTATTATTTGTAGTGCATCGCTCCTTTGCCCCCAGCATGAAGGTGATTTAAAATTGTACTGGCAAATGGTGAGGATGGATAATCACCTCCGCTGTGTTACTCTGGATGTGTCCATACATCTGACTAGGAAGGAGAAGGTAAGAGCTAACTATTGTCAATAAGTTGCTTTGAGGGACTGTCAAATTTATTTGGCCAGTGGAAGGCTATTGAGGCAACCAAGATGGTTGTCGAGCTCTGACTGTTTCTGCCAGCTCCTTGCAGGGTCCCACACTGCACAGCAACCTGTCTGTCTGTCCCTGCCCAACCTGGGGTTGTGTCTGCTCCTGGTACTGAGCTTGAATCTCCTGATTTATCCTGTGGGAGCAGACTGTGGAGCCTACAAGGATGTCAAGAGTGCCAGTGGAGACCCATGCAAGATCTGCCTGTGAGGAGCAGTGAGCTAACTTGTGTTCAGGCAATCCTATATTTAAATGAATAGCAATAACTTAATCAGCAATTAAATACCTTTTTTTTTTTTTGTGTGCGTGCTCTAAACCTGTAAATAATACAGGCCTCAGTCTCATATTGTGATACTAACCGCAACTTGTTGGGTGTAGGAGCACATCCAGGTTCATTCACCCCACCTTGGGAAGGACACCTTTGTCACTTGGGTGACACACCTTGGACATAGGTTTTACGTGGTGTGTTGGATTGCAAAGCAAGTGGTTAAACCTCAGTCTGAGACTGACTGACCTTGGAATTACCCGAAGTCTGGAAAAGACTACTTGAGTGGGGGTAGGCAAACGACAAAGGACATCTCTGCTTTATGCAGACCCACAAAACAAAAATAGAAGGGCACAAGGATGGAAAGAAATAAAGATTAATTCCTCTGTCTGGCTTGAAATCGAACTGGAATCCAGTGCCATTCAGTCAAACATTTTGACTGGATTTTTTAAAAGGGTTGGATTAGTTCATTGTTATTATTCGCTGTAGCTGCTTGTATAAACAGATAAATATGGGTCTATTTAAGCCAAATGCTCTTTTCTGACTTCAAAATTATACAACTGAGAGCAAAGTTTGGTTATCTAAAAGTAATCAAACCTAATGCTCCATGCTGTACAGTAACCTTTTTGCCTGAAGAGGTCAGGAAGGGAATATTTTCCCACACTAATGGGTAACCTCAGTTTTTTTTCAGCCGTTGACATGTTCTTGAGGTGCTTGCTCATTAATGCTGGAGACACAACGTGCCACTGCCTAATTCTTTGTGGCAGAGGTGTTACTACTGCAGTTAGGAGAAAATGTTCAACACCCCAGAAAAGAGGGAATAGTTGTTCCCTTTGTTTCTCAGGGTAAGGTTCAATCATCCTTCTGTGGTCCTCCAAGTTTTGGTCTACTTCCTTACACTTTCAGTCAATCAGATGTAAATTTTAAGGTACCCTGTAATTCTCTATGCCCTATTAAACCACAAGCAAGGCACAAAAGTGATGCAGGGCATTGGGTAACGGCGACTCTCCCCGTGCGTGTAGGTACAAAACTCGTTGAGTACACCTCTGCCTAATGAGAAAGCAGATGTGTTCTGACAAGCAACAACAACAAATAATAAAAAAAAAAAGTTGCTATCCTGTCAAATACTGTGTGCATATCAAGGATCCAGAATACAAAACAGACTTAACAGCAATCACATTTTGAGTAGAATTTGCTTGAATGTAACACCTTCTCCCTCTAAGGTTTTGAGTGTGGTATCTTAAAGAAGATCACACAAATTACTCATTCCGGGAACAAAGGCTCTTTTTTGAAAGCTGTCAGCTTGCTGACAGTTATGATGAGCATTTACTTCAGGCTTGTAAAACATATTAATCAAACTTGTTCCTATAGCTTCAGTCCAAGGAGGGTTACTGTTTCTTTTAGAGAGATGTTTTACATAAGTGAAGAGCTCTGAATACGTATACACCTTGAATTCAAACCACCGTCTATGCCATTCATTTATTCGTAATGAATAAATACTAGTCTACACCAGACCTAAGGAAGATTGAAGCAGTGTATGGAAATCTGTTTATTACAAGACTATTTGCCAAAGACCTATGCACCATTCATTGAACCTTGAAAAACATTTGAAAATATGGGTTGCATTTGCAAACTTCGATGTATGACATGGAGAGCTGGCAAGCTGCCTGGTTTCTACTTAAAGGATTGTCATTCTGGGAAAAATAAATTTCTCTAACTAGACAAAAGTCAATGTTTTCATGTTTTACTGCAATCAAACTGATATGGCTGACAATTTAATGTCTCAACACTTAAAATATCTGTGGATAATCAGTTACCTCAATCAATCATAACTACAAGATTTCTCTATTTTCAAAGCCTGTATACATGTGACTGAGATATTTAACAGTTTAGAGAAACCTCCCCATCCTTAATCCTTCATGATTTCTTTTGAGCCATGCAGGGTTGTTTTTTTTTTTTTTTTCCTCAAATGCATGATTTTATAATTGCTGAAAAAAAAGAAAAATAAAATCCAACCTGCACTGTAATCAGATTTTGAAACCTTTGTGTTAATGTCCTGTTTTATTTAATTTTATGTATATTTTATAGTCTGCTTGCCTGTCAAAAAGATGTGGAAATGTGCTGGCATTCCAGCTGAAGACATCATTATGAGTGAGAAAATGCTCAAGGCTTTTTCAAAGTGGGTGCTGAAACACACGTTTCTCTTCTTTGACTCCAGGGGATGCTAACAGCTGCCCCAGCAGACAGGTATTGCAAGGTCAAAGGCTAGCAGAGCTCTACACCTTCAGGATTTGACTGCCAGCAAAGTAGATGGGTAGTTTCTCAACACTAATAATAAAAATAGCAACAATGATGAGAAGAAGACGGAGCCGACAACAAAAATGAAAAGGAACCCGCAAGAAGTGAATTCTGGGTAGCGTAACACTTGGCAGAGCTGATTTTAATATCTGACAGGTTGAGTTCACTAATCTTTGCTATTCATATTGACGCGAAACTTCATACAGTTTTAGAGATTTGTATCTATTAAGACATGCAGCAGTGTTCCTACAACATGGGAACAAGTTTGCTAGCGCCTGCTGTTCTTCTTCCTCCGTGATAAAAATTGATATGAACTGTTTTAAACGCCTAACAGATAATTACTCTCAACACTCAATAAGGAAAGCTACATCTTTAGAGCCTCCTTTATCTTTAAAAAATAATAAAAAAACCCCAAGCCCAAACCCCACCAACAAGACAAAACAACATTCTTCTCCCCATTTTCCCCCCTCTCTTTTGTTTCTTTGATTACTTGGAGCCTTGTAATCAAACTAAGCTTAGTTTTGGGACCCTTGGGGCAGTATCTCTTAGTTCCCTGTCAGGCTGCGTTGCGAAACAATCAATCTTGCTCTTGCGCTGGCTTGGTGGAAGTGCCACGACACGAGGAGTGCAATGCTTTGCTCTTGCTGTGAAGCTTCGATGACAAAAGTTTTTATCAGAAGCTGACTGTATTTAGGGTTATGAATATGCAATGACTCTCATTAGTATTGAAGCACAGGAGCACGGGCTGACATCCCCCGCCACTTTTAGCTGCTGCAGAGTCGTCTAATGAATTGTCTTGCTCTCTCACTCGCGCAGGCTTTGCTGTTACGGCTCCCCCGTTCCAAGGGGAGTTGCCCAGTTTGAGAATACTATTGACGGTAGAAATTAATTGCCAAGACCAGCTCTTGATTTTGTTAAACAGCGTTGAGATAGTGTTTAAATTGTCAAAACAGAAAACCGTTAAACTCTACAGGAGACAAAATCATTGCGAGCGAGAGGACCTGCGTGTCCGCATGCGTAGCTGTGCAGAAGCACACAGGTGTGGCACAGGTATGGATATGGTCTTGTCGTCATGCCTATGCGTACAAACATATGTGTGCCTATCAGTGATGGGTCTCAGAAGCCTCACATCCTGCTGATTTATCTATTATTTTTCCAACTAGAACAAACGGGGATAACGGAAATTTCTCCAAATAAGCAGGACCCCAACGCATTGCTATTTGATCAACCCTTTAATACCCTTTCTTTTCCTTTTGGGACCCTGCCAAACATTTTTCAGCTCACACATCTGCAATCTTTACGAATAAGTTACTGATAAGGATGTTTCCAACAAATGATTAAGATATCTGGCTTGATTTGTCATATTTGAGGAGATGTGTAAGCTTGCAGGAACAAGTAGAAATGACCCTTTTTTTCCCAATTGGTTAAATTAAGTATTTTTTTCCCCTATTCATCTGAAATTTCTTCTGACATAAAAGGAGCTTTTGTGGCTCTCTGCAGATTGTGAAGGATAGAGTAAATTGAAACGGATAATATATTCCAAGAAGCATAAGTAGCATTCTGAAAGGTGTGCGCATACTGCAAATAATAAAGAATATGAGGTTCTCCCAAGAAGATGTCAGCCCCGTGCAGCTCTTTATCCATTTAATCAGTAATGGAAATGGTCCCAGTGCAAGGAAGGAGGATCTGTTTAATTTTTACTGCAATTTTTGGCACCGTTGCTCTAACACGAGCTTGGCTTACCTCTTGACCCAACCCCAGGAGTGCCTGTTCTCATCAGCTGGAGAAAAAATAAACATAAAGAACATCTACATGTTGGAAGTATCAAATACAAGAGCAGTTTAAAATAAATGCAGTTCTGACAAAAGTGGCTCAAGTATCATACATCAAACACTTGTTACCTCTCTTGGCCTTAGTGATTGCACGTGACTAAGAAAGAGTGAGTGATAAAATCTGAAGAAAGATGAAACCAATCTGTGCCTTTTTAAAGATCATCAATCATTCTGCGCAGCCATGATATTATTAGTTCCAGTAAGTCTTGTTCTTCCATTTTATGGACATCATAAACCCCCCACCCCTAGACCAATGCTACCATGGGAAATCATTTTTATGGGCAGCATCTTAGTGTGGGCCAATCAGATCTAATCACATAACAAGCTACTGAATTATTCATCGTTCTCCCTAATTTTGCATTCTTCCTGCACTTTACTGTCACTGCAGGGTTTTAAAAGTATGTGTTTTTACAATATTTATTAAGAAGATAACCCTACGCAGGAATTTTGCTTTCTCTATGTCTTTCAATAATCGTTTGTTCACTTAGATTGTTGCAGTATATACATTACTATATAGAGAATATTTTTTCTAAAAGGAATAGCAATCCACAATGTGGCACTCAGCTCTAAACTCTTTCAGCTTTTAAAATACCAAATGTAAGGACAACAATAGTGAAACAATTGTGTTCAAACATAAAATATTCAGATTTACTGAGCAAACTGTAACCAGCATGTCTCTTAGCTGTTGCTATGAATACAGGGCTCACATTGTATATGAAAATATTTCAGTTTTAATTGCAAATCTGTGCAGAGATGATTTGGGGTCTGTAATTAGCACATAAATTCCAGACTTTGTGACTGCTGTGAAAACACACATTATTTATGGA
The DNA here is from genome assembly GCA_013397275.1 of Burhinus bistriatus. Lineage (NCBI taxonomy): Eukaryota > Metazoa > Chordata > Aves > Charadriiformes > Burhinidae > Burhinus > Burhinus bistriatus. The sequence goes on from VYXH01008589.1 coordinate 28,906, forward strand.
ACGATTATCTAAATATAATTCAGTGTTTTTTGCTTTCAACAACTACTGTAAAAGTCTGATTTAATAAAATGTGAAAAATTTCCCGTCTCTTGCACTTCTGTTTACATTATGAAGCATTCATTCCTCTGCACTGCCATTTCCCACTCGACCTGCAGCGGACTTTGCTTTCAGTGGCTCCATACTTCACTCACACCTCGGGGAGGTTTCTTCACAACCATAAAGTGCCAGGCACTTAATTTGTTTAAAATGAAAGCTTGGATTATGCAAATAGCTCTGAACTGCACGAACAGAGTGAGTTTATGTGACCTCCATCCTTGTGCTTTTCATCCAGGCTAGAAGTGGGAATAGATAGGAGCCCTGTCTGAGCTGGTTTTAAGCTACCGTATGCAGATTTCCAGTTATCCAGACAGGGTTAGTGGAAGGACAAAGTGGTCTCTTGTTCCCACCCACTTATTGTAAACTGCAGGCTCAGCCACTTCTAGCTCCCATCAACGCAGGGTGCAACTAGCACAAAATTTGTCTTCTTCCTTACCAGCAATCCCATGTATTTTCAAAGCTGGTTACTCGCACAGCCTGTTTTACAGCAAGAATTTTTGAGAACCTCTACCATTCTAGAGTTTAAAAAACGTACTCTCAGGTTGTATGGCACTGAGCAGTTCCCTTGCCGCTTTTGTGCTTGTCTGTAGGTTAAGGACTGGAGCTGCTGGTGAAGGGGCTGGGCACCAGCTATGCACAAATACCATAATGGCAGGTTAAATAATAGAACAGAGCTTGCAGTAACAACAACAACAGCAAAAATCCATAATATGGACTTAATTTATATCAGAACAGAACGCACCTGAAAATTTCTCCCTTATTCCTTTTCCCCCCCATCCTCTTGGGTTGCTCTGTATATAGTCTTGCTGTCTTTGAAGGAAAACCTTTCCCCGCTCTCCCTCTGCATCCCAACTGCGCGACACCTATCACCTTGCTGTCTCTGGCTGCTTCGGCAGCTCTGTGCAATGGCAACCTCAACAGCCACCACAATAATAGCCACAATAATCCCTAGTGGAGGCACCTCACCTCTCCCAGGGCTGCCTCCCCATGCACCAAAAGCTGTGCCTGCAGGAGCATCCTCCAGCCCACCCCATGGGGAGAGAACAGGTGGCCTGGGCACAATCTTGGTGCCAGAAATGTGCAACTTTTTTTTTTTTTTTGCATAAGGCTACCGGGATTTGCCCCCGGACCTGGGAATGACACCTGCCCATAGGTCTGCCCAGTTGCTGGTGACAGAGCCAGGCAGGATCCATGCACGGTGTAACCTGCAGCCCGGCCGCTGGGTGTGAATTTTGATTCGAGTGGTGATATCAATGTCATGGTGCACACACTCCGGGAAGGGAGTTATGAAGAGTAATTGAGAGATTCAACGTGAAGCCACTGAAAGCCGTAATTTAAAGTTCCAGTACTACTATTACCATTAAAATTTAAAGTGACAGAGGCCCAATTATGCATGGTTATTTTCTTAAATAAAATTGCTTTTTTCATCCTCTGTGAAGCACTCACGTCTGCCTAGCCATCACTGTCACCAGGACCTGTCTTTGTGACTTCTGGTGTCAGCAAGGCACTGAGCCTCCTGCCCCTGACGAGGAGCAGATTAACAGGGCAGGGAGGCTGGGAGCCACGCAGGGATGGCAGAGCTGGTTGCTTTGCAAGGAGACAGGCTGGAGAGTTCGGCAGAGAGAAACCTCATGAAGTTCAACAAGGTCAAGTGTAAGACACTGTGCTTGGGAAGGAATAACCCCATGCACCAGTACAGGTTAGGGGCTGACCTGCTGGAAAGTAGCTCTGTGGAAAGGGACCTGGGAGTCCTGGTGGACAACGAGATGACTACGAGCCAGCAATGTTCCCTTGTGGTTGAAAAGGCCAATGGCATCCTGGGGGGCATCAAGACGTGTGTGAACAGCAGGTTGTGGGAGATATCCTCCCCCTCTGCTCTGCCCTGGGGAGGCCNTCTCCAGAGGTCCCTTCCAACCCTGGTGATTCTGTGATTCTGTGGGATCCGCAAGGGGTTCAGTCTGCTCCCCTGGCAAAATTAGGCACAACTTCAGCATCTGAAGGAGACCACATCCCTGTCCTTGTAAACTGGAAATGGCATCTGGGAAGAGTAGAGACACCGAGCGTATTTTTAGTAATGAAAAAAAGGATGGGTGAAACTGGAGATCTTCTCTGACAGACAAGTGGGTTAGCAATTATTATCACTTCTTCCTTCAATTCAAAAATTTGCTGGTTGTTTACATGACAAACCTTAGCATGCAGTACAGCTTACTAGGCTGTCTACTCAAATAATACAAAAATTTCTCCTGGATATTTATTTGGTTGATACTACATGCAGATTCACTTCAGATGAATAGGTTATACTGTCTCTAAAACATCAGTGGGACAGATGACAGGAAAGCTATGGGGCCCAAGTGCTTGCAGTGGTCTCACAATATTGGTATATTTTTCTTAATGCCTAGCATGACAAGATGTCACAAGGACCTGAACTTTCATATGAGAAGGAAGGTACTGCTTTCTGGGAACATATAATGTTTTAATACAGAATGTCTTTGAAAAATGGCAGAGTTCTGCTGTCTTTCACACAAGGACTTCCAAAAGTGAGAGCGGTGTTTGGCTCACAGGTAGCAGAAATGTAGTCTAGGAATTTAGGGAAGTACAGCTGTCCTAACAATGTCAACCAGGCCATCCAGTGTATGTACATACAAAATCCAGATCAATCAGATTAATTTTTTGTCACATTATTATCAATACAAACGCATTTTAACTGCAGATGCAGAACAAAGGATGCAGTGTTTTCCGGTGAGATCAGTGACACACAAATAACCTGGGCGGTCACTAATAATGGACAAGAGGAAATGGCCTCAAGTTGCACCAGGGCAGGTTTAGGCTGGACATTAGGATAAATTTTTCCCTGAAAGAGTTATCAAACATTGGAACAGGCTACCCAGGGAGGTGGTTGAGTCACCATCCCTAGTTGTGTTTAAAAGTCGTGTAGATGTGGTGCTTAGAGATGGTTTAGTGGCAGACCTGGTAGAGTAGGGTCCATGGTTGCACTAGATGATCTTAAAGCTCTTTTCCAACCTAAACAATTCTATGATTCTATTCTAAATATCCAGGTAGAAAGGAAAGCAGAACACTTCTTGCAAACCTGACAGAATTAATTATTTCTCTGTACAAGTAATATCAACATATTAGGTTATCTTCTGAGCCACCTGTCGAGCAGCTGCACACAAGACCATGACATACCATTCTCATCTTCATCAATGCTGCTAAACAGAAGAATATCATACATTTTCCAAGCATTGGTCATCATCAGCCTGAACAATTTTCATTTTTAATCCCCACATCTAACAACAGTGGGAGTGATCAGAAGAAAATATCTGAGAAATCCCTCAGTCCACACTAGAGAGCATTCACCAGGAGGGGTGTAACGTAGAAGCAGAAGGATGCTCTCTTTGAAGGCACCTCTGGGAAGGCAGAAAATGATTGCAAGAGCAGAAGACAGGAATGCATCCACCAACTCACAGAGAAGACTCTGATAGTCAGAAGTATCCGTGTTACAAAAGAAAGCTACAGAACAGAGCAGGGAGAAAATCTGGTGATGTGGCGGATCTTTACCCTGGCTATTCCCCATAGCAGAAATTAAGACCATCAGTGGAACGGGTTTTTAATTATGGACCGTAGACTGTTGCCAGTGGTTATCTTTCTGCAATACTGGCAAACTCAGTAGTGGGAGCTCATTT
>VYXH01008589.1:32816-48251 GCA_013397275.1 Burhinus bistriatus
ATTTACTACTTTAAATATTTGAAAGGGAATACCGTGTAGCAGCCAGAGGCCAGCATCCTTCTGTGCTAGGTGCTGTACAAACACGGGACCAAGACATCTGTGCTCCGTGTCCAAGAGCTTACAGCACAGGGAGTTAACTGGAGACACTTTACTGTCCTGTTAAGGCCATGCTGGCAGTGATTCTGAAATTTAAAGGTAAAAATTCATCCCTTATGTCACTCCAGTGGCACCCGTGCACTCATATCATCACGTATTTGCTTCTGAGCTCAACTTGGCCAGGGCTGGCCCTGCACTTGAGGTAAAGCACCATTGTGTAGCATCACCAAAGCAGATCCTCCAGGCACCGTCCTTGCAGCTGGCTGAACACTGGGTCCAAGTGACCTCCGTGATTCAGCCAGGGCTTTCCTACAAAGACCAGTGAAGACCGGTCCCAAAGAAGGCTAATTAGTGTTGGCCTAGCAAATGCTGGTGAATCATTCAAGGAGTGACACATGCTCTGTACAGATGGACAAAGCTGTGATCTGCTGCCAGACTGAAAAAAAATTAAATTATGTTATGCACTGTAGACACTCCTTACCTGTTTTAATTTTTAATATAAATGTTCCTTTTTAAGTACCAGGAGCAATGCGAGTTTAATGTGAGCTCAGAGGACCATGCAACACAAGCATAATTGACCCACTGCCATCACTTACTAGTTATTTTTTCCTTTCCCCTTTCTAAAATCTTAATGTTTGCTAAGTTCTTAGTGGAAACAGAACATGCTAGAGAGCCAGCATTTGTCACAGAGCTTACAACCTAGTAGTCAATATTGAAATTGGATTTGAATTACTGTGTAAGTAATTGCTGATAAGAAAACTGGAGTAAAAGGGCCGTGGAAAGACATAAAGCACCTGCAGGTCATAGGCAAAGGAAACCAGAAATAAAAATGTTTACAGAGGTCAAAGGTTTACATTTTTAATTATTATTGTATCAGGGAACAGAGGCCACTTTTATGTGTGTGGTTTTCCTCTGTAAAATAAGAGTTTGTCTTACATGGGAGTTTGGTATCTTTCCACTAACCAGTGTCACAACTGAAAAGCCAAACAGATGAACAATATTTACACTGAACCTTTGAACTATTGGCCTGATACTGTCACTCTTTTTAATCACAAAGTAGCTCAGTGTTTAACTAACCTTACTTTCATCTTCTCTGCCTCTGCTTGTGCTACATTACCCCATCCGCAATAAACAAGGACGAAAGCTGTAACATCCTGAGTAGTGACTATAACCTGTCCTCCCCTTAATGACAGGTTTATGCAGTTTGTCAAAACCCATCATCTGAACAGATGAGATTGAATTCAGTAACTGCTGAACTGGACATACTCTGAGCTGAAATAAAAGCAGCAAGATGTCTGTGCTTATTAGGGGCTTCCTAATAGGAGAAGTCTTGGTGCCTTACTGAAAGGCAGCTTTACTGTCATCTGTGGTGTTTTCTGGAACCTGAAACCGTAAAAATGAGTGAGAAACCGTATTTACTCTATTCACTAGACAAAACCTCATAATACTACTTTAAGTGGGAAAAGAACATCACCACTTAGAAAAACCTGGAGCCACTCCCAATTTTAGGGGGTGGATTAGGGAAGATGAAGTCATCACATCCTCACCCAAGACTACTAACAATGCTATGTATTGCACACAAAGCTCCCGACCAGACAGACATTTCTGTTAAAAAGTTCAGTAGTTGTGCCAGTTGGGATGTAACCTGAAGTTCCCAGTTAGGTTTCAGAGTAAACAACATGCTGGGCAGAACCAGAACTCCTCCAGTCTCTAAGAGCTTGTTTTTCCTTTTTCTTATCAAAGTTTTTAGCAAAAAACAAGCCAGAACAAAATTAATATTTTTTGACGTTTTTGCAGGGAAGGATAGCTTCACAGCTGTTTCTTGATCCTACAAAGAGGTCTAACTAAATGCATATGAGCAGTATAACTCAGCGGTTTTTGGGTATTACTCCTTACCCATAGCAGCATGAAAGAGAGAAGGAGAGGATATACTTGGCTGAGGTCTGGACCTGTGATTCTATTTCTAGCTTTAGCAACAACTTTTCTGGTATTCTTGGTAAGGACAGTTGTTTTTTCTGCATTGCAGTGTATTTACCTGAAAACAAGTATGTTAATACTTGCCTATTGCATATTGAGGCTAGGGTCTTGATTTATGCAAACAAAGTGTTTTGAGATCCTCATAGGAAAGGAGGTACAGAAAAGGAAAGACGCAATTGAAGATTAGCTGGCAAGTAACACCAGCTTATGGTACCACCACCTTTGGGTGACACCGTCACCTCACAGCATGCTCTTGTTCCCCTCTCCATTAGCAGATCTTGTAAAGCACATACGCAGAGGTAAGCACGGCCCTCGGAGCTGTCTCTGAGACAAAGGAAAATGTTTTCTTGTGGAGAAAGCTCATTAACAGGCTAAGCAATGATGGAATCAGCACTTGGGGTAACTCCAAAACCACCTACTCAAACTGGCGAGGAAGAGAGTTAGAGACAGATCCTGGTGGCAGGATAATATTTCCCATGGCTTGGCTTGTGTGATTTATGTTCACGGCTATTGAAAGCAAAAGAAAGAAAGGTTTTAAAGCTGTGTTTGTATTCCCCAGCAGAGCTGTTTGTGATTTCCATTTTGTAGGAGCTTTTCATTTCTCTTTTATCCATTACCAGGCAGACAAAACCTAAAGACTTCTACTAATTCTTATTCCCCTCCGTTGACATCAGCATGAGACATAAATATGGGAAAGCTACTTGCAGCATTTGGTTCAATTAATATGCTGGTGTTATCCCTGGACTGGAGAATGCATGTAACTACGTATGTTTGCTGCTCACCATCCCTTCAGCAAAGGAACTGGAGAAGAGAAGGGAAGGAAAGGAAATTTTTAACCTGTTCATCTGCTTTCCTCTGTCTGTGCAGTGTCTTTTCTGCCAGATAAATAGAAAAGTAGGATGAGCGCCAGTTAACACCTTTGTGAACAATAAAATGTCTGTATATATGAGATAAGCAAGTGGACACTGTTCTGAGGCTTTGAGTTTATGTTCTGTTTGTGCTTCTTCTTGGTCCTATTCTTCCCTTCCTTCTCTAATATGTATAAGCACATAACACATGGAGGGCATTCAAGCAGGAGAGGGAACCAGCCAGCCTCCCAGCGCATAGGATGTGGAAGAGAATGAAGGAGCCGTCATTAAAACACCTTTCACTTCACCACGTCTGCATTAGGAGTACCTTAGTAGGTACATTGATGACAACATTGTCAGAAGCAAAAAGAGCTTACAAGAATTGACATCAGTTTGGCCCTAGCTCCTGAGAATTAAGCATATATTTAAGACTGTCTTTGCTCAGGAATGTCCTCACTTAAACCTATTCGAGAAAGGATGCAAGATGCCCTTTTAAATATAAGCACATGTTGTTCTCAGTAAAGAGTCTTTGCATTTTATAAATTCAATTTTCGTGAGCACTGAAGAAGTGGATGTTGCTGTACAACTTTAATTTTAGTCCCAATATCCAGGTATAAAAGGTAGTTCAGACCACTTTTTGTAAACATATAGTTGGGCAGTGTCTGCACTGATATTTTGCTTAAGGATGAGACTGCTCTAATGAGCCCGAATTACATGAGCTGGCTACCGGGATCGCTGGGGCACTGCTCCCCATGCTGGCTCTACCCACGCACAGCTCTCACTGGAGGCAGCAAGAAGCGTCCCAGGGTTTCTGAACAGAGGATTGGGAATGGGACTGTTCTCTGGTGATGGGGTTAAGTGGTCTAGGGTAATCTGACCCGAACTCTCAGCACAAACCTAGCTGTAACGCTTTGTAGGATCAGACCCTTGATTTAAAGAAATAGTGCAAAAACTTGGGGTAGGTTAAACGATGACAGATCTGTCCATGGATGCCCAGCTGAAGGCATGGATGTTCCTCAGTAGCACAGGACTGTAATCACACACAGCAAGGTGGACACCTAATGGAAGAAAGAAAAGAAAAACTCTCCTTCATCCCTCACTCTCTCAACCCACCACCCTGCATAACCTCTTGTAGCTTGAAGCAAGACAAGACAGTCAGGATTTTGCACCCTCCAACAGCTTTGACATGACAGGTATGGTATTTTCTTACCCGCAGAATTGCCAAGGAAATCCGCCCTAGCAAAAGTGCAAAAGTTTTCAGTGTAAGGAGGTGGGGTGCAAAAACTGGCTTGTAGGCAAAGGTTGAAATGACTCAATCTGAAACAAAATGTAAAGCAATTACTGCTTGGAAAAAAAAGATCATGCTGACATTTAAAGGCTGCAGTGATAGTATCTGTCCCTTCCCAGGCTGACATAAGCAGCCTTGATTTGATCCCCAAATGTTTTGGGAGAGCTATTTTTTTTTTTTTTTAATATATATTTAGGATATCTTTTATTTGGAGGTGGGGGAACAACAGGATGAATTGCCTTAACTTCAGTTGTTGATGCAGAGAAATAATTGCCACCCCAGAAAGGTAATTACATATGCCATTGTTTATACACATAATAGGCCTGGAAAAGCATGTTCTGCAGATAGAAAAAAAGAAAATCCTGCTTTCACATCAAGGCGGGACTCTATGTAAAGTGACATTGCCACAAATAGCATTCAAACCCTTGCACATTAGTGGTTGATTTTTCTTCTGGGGAAGAGGGGGAAGGGATGAAGGCTATGGGACACAGTGGGGAGGAAAAAAGAAGACAATTTTGTTCAATAGCCATAGTAACATATCCAGTGGTTTTTACTCTCCTGATTGCTGATAAATGAACCTGATCTTTAAGAAGTTGTTTTTAAAGTCACTGCCTCAAAGGGACATTTTCTGTTGTTGCCATCTTGTGAAACACCACTTCTCCTAAAGTGGCCTTAATTTGAATTGCTTTGAAAGAAGACCAAATAATCTGGTAGAATATGGTATGGCACGATGCATCTCCTCTTTGTGCTTTTGGTACCACATAGAAAGTGAATTTAGGTCACAAAGGGACAGCTAAAGTCTCTTTTTTCCCCTCCCGTAGTAATATGTCTAACAACAAAAGAATAAAACAAACAGTGTGCTGTGATGTCAAACACTTTTTAAAAAAAAAAAATAAATGCAAAACATGTATTTCTTCAAAATATTGAAAGTATCAGGGCTGAACAAAGGAAAAAAATACATATGTATTTCGATATTGAACTGGGCATTGTTAGATGCCGAAGCAATTCATAGCAAGGCTATTCTCTGCTGCAGTGTCCAGCAAATTGCATGACCTGCTTGTTAGGCTTGACAACAGTGTTTTACCTAACAAAGGCCTCAACAGCTCAGAGCAGCAGAGGAATGTCAAAATGAGCACATTTCACACACAGATGTGTGACCATAATAGTCTATAAGAAGATGCATGGGGTGGAGGGAAGGGGCTGGGGGCTGGGGAGGCTAACAGTTAGCAGTAGGGACATGGCCCTACTGACCACATTTAATCAACCCTTCTGTAAACAATTCAACATTTTCATTGTTCTCTAAAAACTAATAAAGAGAAACAAGCACTTTTCATTCATCTTGAAGTAATTTTCTGTCAGGTTTGAGCCCCTTGTGGCCTACAGCTTGTGCATTGCTAGCTGTGTGATACAACAACTATTTCAATTTATTTTACAAACTCTGGCCATTCACATGTCAGTTAGTGTTCACCAAGCCGGCATCTGAAATTGTGCAGTTAACGAGTTTTACAACATTTCTATCAAGAGAAACTGTTTAGCATAACTGACTCTTAAGGAGTTATTATACCTCTAAAAATCCATTTTAAGGGGCATTATTTAAATAAAATAGAAAAACGGTTCACTGCCTTTTAAAGGGGCTACAAAAAAAGTCCATCAGATCCAGTGCAGTAATCCTCAGCTTAAAGCACTCTTGAGAGCACTTCTGGGAATTATCAGCATAATGAAATGTTTTGTGAAATGTCCAGATAGATTCCTCTACTCAACAATTTTACTGCACCATATTTATTTTCCTCCTAGTTTTTAAAGAAGTGAATTACTTTTTTGAGGGGATGATTCTGCATTGTGCAGATTAACTGAACACATTATTGCTAAGGCTGTAGAGGGGCTCTGTGTGCAGTCTATATATATTTGCAGTGGGGAAAAAAAAGAAGTCAAGCCCTTTATGCTATACTCAGATCTAAAAGGGTTAAATCACAATGAGGCTTATGCAGATTTGCATTTCTCTTGTACTGCATTTTTCCCATACTCTTAAACAACTTTGTTATACAATGGCACCTGTAAAATGCTTTATTGAAAACAATTCTTAAGTTAATTAACAAACAAAAAAGCTTATAAAACTGAAATTTGGTTTAAAGTGTTCTGAAAGGAGAAATTTCTGAATGTAACTTAAAAAATAGATATCTATCTATTAACTGCAGTGACCAATGATCCAAAACTGCTAATACCAAGAGTCCATAATAGTAGAAAAACTACAGCATATGAGTGAGTCAATCTCAGCAGATTAAACCACCTAATGGAGTAAAACGCACGTCTGCCATGTAAATTAGTGAGTGTTTCCATCTAAAATGAGCACTGGTAAGAGAAAAATTACGTTACAGTATACTTACAGGTACAGTACGTACAATATCCAGATGTACCTATACAACATGCACGGATACTAAGTGAGATAGTGGACACTTTCCTAACAACTGGGCTACAACTCAGTTTTGCCAGATGCTAAGCATTTTGGCACTGACTCCGTACATATTAAGTTTCAAACACACAGTCACTGGTGGAGCTGGTTACCCCATGGTTGAAGCAGTGGGCTTGTTTGCAGTTGAAAGCTTTACTGGAGTGTTGTCGTGCTCCTTAGCACTCTGCTTCAAACCTTGGCATAGCAAAACACATAAAGCAGGAGAAAAAGGAGAGGGTTTTAAAAATATATTGCTCAAATTTATGCTAGAATCAGTGAAAAACTTAACTACACTTAAATAATGTATGGGTGGTTGGACTGCTGAAAGGTAGGGAAGAATGAAGGCTATTGGATTTCTAGATACTAAAGATTTTGCACAGTGAAATTTATAAGCACCCACTGTACAGGGAAAATGTGTGTCTAACTCCAGAGAGCAGACCAAGGTGGGACAAGACCAGAAGTGAACGCTCATTTTGTATGAGCCCGCTAACACAGGCAAAACGGTAGAAGAAAAAAAGGAGTGACTTGAACTTAATCCTAATGACACTTTCCAGTCCTCTGCATTCAGGCTTAGTTGTTCCCACCTTTCTGCATGATCAACGAGGAGTTGCTGTAGCAGGAGCAGGAAAGATCTGCTGGAAGGAGGTAGAAATGGGTCATTAAGATATCCTACATGGTCCTTCTGTGTTCATAGTGTATGTCTCCCCCTCTTAACAAACCCCACTTCTTTCTACTTCTTGTCCTGAAGAGGGTTTTGATGGCAAACTCGGAGCTGAATCTACAACCAAGGGCAGCTCTGAGATGAAAACGAATGGATAATCACAAATTCAAAGACCTCAGAGTGGCCTGCCTTGACGTGTGCTGTGGAGATGCAGAAGATGCAAACGCTGAAGAGGAAGGCAAGGATAGGAAGTAGCTTGACTGTAGCCATGTATTTCAGCACAGCTAATTACAGTAATGTACTTTCCATGAGTTTAACTACTCTAGCTGCAGAATTTCTTTGTCCCCTCATTATTTATACATAAGTATTTGGCCAAAATGGAGGTAAATATTTTTCAAGCATGCACAGAGGTGTCACTGATTTTCTGTTCCACAGTGGAAGGTCTTTTCCTTTTGAAACAAGCACGTAAAACAGAAAAAGAAAAAAGAGGGTGAGTTCTAGGTATGACAGATTTATTTGTGACAAATGAAAACTCAATAACTGATTTTTCCTGGGACCAAAGCCTTGATGCTTGCTCCACTGCTTTTTCACTTGTTCACACAGGTTCAACTTTTTGCACAGCCATTGTTCCTTTCCATTTTTCTCTTTTCTGAAAGGACTAGTTTCCCCCCCTCCAAGTAACAGGCACACCTGATTTACAGGAGACTGCAGCAGAGCTTGGAGGTACACAAGCTTGAAAGGGTCTAAGCTGGGGTGCAGACAAGCTCTAATGATGTCCTTCTGCTGCGCCGCGTGGGGTAAAGCCCCTTCCAATGAGCCGTGGGTGGGAAACACCTTGTTTGAGTGTGTTTGTCCTTAACTGGGTGTCACTGGGAGTTGGTGGTTGCCAGTTCATTAATTATTCCACTAAAAATGAGGTTGGCTGTCCTTCATCCCACACCAAATTGTACAGTTTGGACATCTCAAAGCTCTAAAATATGAAAGAACATTATTATTTTAACCCTGTACCTATATGCACAGCCAGTCTTTTGGTTCATATCCCTCTACACTGCAGGGCTAGCTGTTCTCCGTCCTTATTCCCTGAAAAACGCTTCCCTTACAAGTAGGCAGGGAGCATGGTCAGTGGAAAGCTGCGTAAGTGCACTCTGCCTCCCTGGGGGATTTCTTGTCCTTGTTAAACCTTTCCCCTTGGAGAAGGCTTGTGAATGCTTTGCAACACCAGGGCTGAACTAAAAGAACAACGTTAACGGCATTTGAAACAATTAAGACACTGTAATTTAGGTATAGGTAGACAAGCCTGTCTTCAAATTGTCATTTAAAAACATTCGAAATCATATAGAAATAAAACAAGAATCGAATAGCCACAACATCAAAGCTGACACTGCATGGTGAAGAAGACATTTCTATTCACAATCTCTGTCCCTAGGTTGGTGACAATCTAAATGCCAAATTCCCTTGTGTTCAGCAGAGCTATGTGTCCGGATAACGAGATTCAAGTCCATGTCAGTTTGATACTACTAGCAATAATGTCAAAAAGCTTTGTTCTGAGATACTTGTAACCTTTGATAGTCAGGAAGAAGTAAAACATGAAGAAAAAAAAAAGGAAAAGGAAAAGAAAAACATTAAAAGAAAAAAACCCAAAACTTTTCTTTTAGCTTGTCTTTTATATATTGTCAGGTGACTTAGGCCAATGTTCCTTGGCCTTTCGGGATGTGATGACACAGCTCTTTGCCACAAGTCCAAAACTCCAGTCACAGACTTTTTAAATAAAGTTTCTTTTGCCTGTAAAGTTGAGGCTGGTTGGTATAATCATCTCTGTGAGAGCTGAAGATGCAGGCTGCCTCTATCACTGCTACAGCTGCCTGTAAAAATAAAGGCATAACGGTAAGAATAGCCCTTTTGTTGCTTTTTTTCTACCCTGGCTTCCAAGAAACAGAGCAGTTTTGGTCATGGAAAGGCTGTGTATGTGTCCTAATAAGTTTTGAACTCATTAGCTAATTGCAGCTGAATTGCTAAGGATATGGAAGAGATTGTGAACCTAGAAACAGAGCGAGAAACTGTTTGCACTTATACTTCACCATGGTCAAGTACATCCAAATGATGCATGTGGCAGGTTCTTTCCCATCTCATAACGTGCCTGTTGACTTACTAACATCCAAGTCAGCTGCCAGATGTTTTCCCATTTGTTTCTGGATCACTTATGGATCACTGGTTTTGCCCATGGTCCCTTCACCTTCCCTTCCTCTCTCAGCCAAGTCAAGCAACACTCACAACAAATGGACTAGTTTCAGCCTCACATTGTCAGTTGCCTTAAAAATGCAAGATTAGGTTTGAATTGACTCAAAAACACTTTACTTGCTACTTCATAGGCATGGAAGTCTGCTTATTTTTAAAGGAGGGTATAAACGAACATGTAAAAAACCACTTCTGTAGCCAATTGCACCAACCACACAGAAGAGAAATAATGTGTAAATGATTACCACGAACTAACAAAAAATCCATGAACACAACCTGCTACAAGAGGTTGTAGAAACCACTCTATCAAAGTAGCAATAAAAAGCACAGTGCATCTGATCTTATGGAAGGAAGAGGTGAGCGAGCAGAAGAAAGAAGAGGACGCGTAGGCGTCTGCCTCATAAACCTGGAAGGTGACTGGGCATACTGGAATCTGGGAAAAGACCAACACCTCGGTTGACACAAAATGTGAAGATACACCTGTTGCAAGGGAAGTTTTTCTGAGGCAATGACACGGAGGACCAATGCTCCTCTGCCATCGGCTGCTTGTGGGTAATTTGACTGTGGGTTGGAAATTCATGGGGCAGCCTTGGAGAGGGGCCAGACCCACATGTACAGTCAGAAACTGAGCTGGGCGGAGAAGAAAAACGGAGGCTTACAACTCATGTGATTTAATAGGTTTCTGTCATCAAAGTGGGCTGGGACCTGTCCTAGTGTATGAGAAGCTTTTGACAGCAAGCTGACAAGGAGACTGAGCCATGCATCCCTGGGGTAGACCGAAGTCTTGTCCTTCCTTTGTCATCTTGGCTGGCATCGGGACTGCTGAGATATGTTCCCTCAGGGAGGAGAACACCCTGTTTGTTTGGGCAGTGCCATTTTCTTCAACTAAACCACTATTTCTGCTTTCACTGAGTGCAGGATTCACACGCTTTCATCTATCTGTGGGGAATTTTCTTCATATGAATAACAATGGCATCATTGATACGGTGATTTTCTTGGGAAGGTCTTGCAGTAGGTTTGCAAGTCAGACAGAAGCTCTAGCTAGCAATCACTTGAGCAACAAATAATATCTTTAATGTCCTGGAATGCCAGTGCTTGATGTTTCAGGAGTAGCTTTTATTTATCATTCTGTATGTCACCTACCTACCTCAGATGACAGTGTTAGCTGTTCTTTTTGGATGAAAGGCAAAAATAAGAGTCTTGCTGTACTTTAGAGGCAGTTCAAACATATTTTTGCATTGTGAAATTCGCACCACATTTAAGGTAAAAACCTGCTGAAACAGAAGAGGGAGTGGACATTTAATTAACCTTTGGCAACATCTTGTAGTCAGTCAAAGCCTATAATCATGGCCACATTGTGCCACAACTTATGTGACAAGACTCATTTTGTGGTACCTAATGTAAAACTTGCAAGGCAGCTGTCTCTGTGCTCATGCAGGCAATATAACACGGAATGGTGTAAAAGAAAAGTGCAAGGGGATCTATCAGTCCCTGTCTGTTCTCAGTTACCAAAGTTCACACCATAATATTTGGATGAATGGAGGCGGATGTCTTGAGTGGTCTGATCACACCAAGGGCAGCAGACATTGACTTTACTGGATTTAGACCAGATTCCTTCTTCTCTGTCAGAGGAAACATGACACTGGATAATTCGCTAAGCTCCTAATCATCTAGGATCTTTAGTGTGCCAAGGAAGGGGACACAAAGGGAGAATGGAAAAGTTTTCCCTAAAATGCTTCTAAGAATATTTTCTTCACTCTAATGAGATCTTGCAGTATTTCATGTGCTTTTGCACTAGTTTGGCTAAGGATGAAACACGTGTTTGCAAGATTCACCTGCCACCTATAGCCTACAAATGTGGGAACTACACGTTAGTCTACATGTTAGAGCTGGAGCAACAGGTCCAAGTCAAACTTCAGAGCTTCATAGATGTGACCTAACCACACCACAAAAACATCGAGAAACACCTAACAATCAGACGAAATGAAATAGTGATTTGTTCAGTCAAAGTAAGCATAAGTAAGAAAAATGCAACCTGTAGTATTTTTTGTTGTGTTATTCCATTTGAAAGGCCATAGGAAAAAAATTGTCCATGCAAATGTTAGTACGTAGATCTTTGACATGGGGTGCTCTGAAGCGATTTGCCAATTCCCCTGAGTGTATTTTCCAACTGTACATCAAACCACTCACAGTTGCAAAGCTATGCTACAAATTTATCACATCACATGGTTCTGTGACGCTCTAAGTAAAGTACTTGCTAATGTAAGTTGTTCTAAATGAACTCTCAAAGACATAGGAGTAACACTCTTAAACTTCCTGCTGCTTTCCTCAAATATTACAGTGCTGTCCATGTATAAAATGTACATCCGTTTAACTAGCTTATTTTACATTTATTTCATTAAAATGATGCAAATGCTTCATGTGGACTGTTAAATAAATTTATTTGGGGTTTATATATAATTTATGAACTTGGTTAATTACTAAGTTTTGCTGGATTTTTATCTAAATAAATGTGTTCTTAATAAGGTTATTAAACTGATAAATTAATTTTAAAGTGGCAGTTGCACTAGTGCACCTTTTATTTACTATAAGACAAAGTCTAACTTAGGATACATCTAGAAAGTCAAGCGGCAGCAACCAAATGCATATCCATTACCATCCGTTATTTTTTTTTTAATCACAACTGGCTGTCTGTCTCTGTGTTAGACGTTGTTATATTGTTTACCACAGAATGGGTCCATTCAGGGTGTAAAGGTGGATGCGCGGCTTTCTCAAATTCCTGTGCAATAATTCTTGTGTAAACTCTGAAAATGTATCTGATAATATGTCAATGATTACTATACAAAGAGGTTAAATATTACAGCTAATTTCCTCACTGAAATCCAATCCAGGGATTAGCAACAATGGGGAATCTGTTTTATTTGCATTTAATTTGTACCTTCACACTATTATCTCCCATGTTTTAGTTTCAGGAAATGTGGTCTCAGGCTATTATAACCACATTTCATGCTGCAGTTGCACTGTTATTTGAGCTCTACGGTTGGAAACGACTTACTGAAAAAATAAAGCCAGCATACTTTATTTTAATTATACTAGAGCTGTGTCTAAATACAAAAAAATACTACAGTATATATTTAATATGGAGCACAGATTAACAGTTTTATGAGACATAAAATCTATCTATATAATTTTCTATTTACAAATCAGTTATATATCTTTCAACAAAAAAAAAAGCCTATAGAGTAAAAATGAATAAGGAGAGCGTCAAACTAGCAATCACATAAGCAGTAAATAACATCTTAATTGGCCTGGAATGCCGGAGTTTGATTTTTTGGGGACTAACTTTTATTTATTGATCTATATGACATATTTATCTTTCCAGGGATTTGTACAAGTCTATTCCCTTTCCTCAATATCGGATCCATGTATGGTTTTATATTGCAAATCCCTTCTGGGGAAACAGCCAAGTAAGAGAAGCACTGCTGCTTCTGGAAAAGCCATCCATTTAAAAGCTTTCACCGCGGCAAGGATAACTTCAGTTTTTGCACTTTGTCTTCTGATAAAGAAGAAGGGGACAGAGGCAGAGGGAAGAAATGCTGCTATTATGCAGTTGCCACCCAACGCATGCTTCAACAGTCTATGACTCTTCACCGGTTTGGCAGCAGCAAGAAAACAAGAAAGGATCCTGTGGACACTGGGAAAGATCTCTTCAACGGCGCCTGCCTACATTCCATTTACCAGTGAGGTTAGTGGGTAGAAATGGATAAGGTGGGCTTTATACATCCTCAGCAAGCTCTGGATTCCATTCTTCTCGGGAGCATTTGTGCAGATTTGTTCTGAATACTCCCGTTACGTTTCAAGCCAAGCGGCACGTCACCCTGCGCATCGCATGCTGCCGGGCAGCTGAGAACTGGCAAACTCGGTCATCCTCGGCCGAGATGGCTGGCAGGGCATTCTCCTAAAATGCAGGTGTCTGCTGCTGAAGTCAGCACTGGAAGAAGAGGGAAATCTATCAATGACTCTCTTGTTCCTTATAAAAATGTTGCTGGAAATGTCGCCCTGGAGACCTTGCTTGGTTGTTTTGCTTAGAGTTGTTAGAGACTGGCCCTTAAAGGCACTTCTGCTGTTGGCGGTGGAGAAAAAAGTTTACAAACAGCAGTGTTGCACTTGCCCGACTTCTGTTTTTGTGAAAATGATGTTATAAACAAGGAAAAGATAGTGCTCTGATAGCTGTCATTGCTCTGCTATAACCTTAGCTGTCTGGAACTGAGCTAATGAAATTTTTTGGTGTGTCTTTTAGAGAATACATTTGCATTTGACATAATTAGTGGTAGGCAGATCCAGCTACATCCAGGGGGAATCTCAAGACAACTGCTTTGCCGACTATTAGTGCCTAATTTCTGAATGTCAAACCCTGCACATCTTAATTTCTAGAGAATAAGCTCAATTGAACTTGCTCCCCAGTTATGCAAAAACTGCTCAGATAAAACCAAGTGGACACCAATGTAATGAATGTGGTTATTAAATTGTTTCAATTGAAAGAACCCTATTCTTACACCATCATAATGGGAACAATTTATCCCTACTGATCGGCCTGTCTCTTTTTTCTGAGCTCTCTTTGATCTTGAAGCATATTGCAGTGGTGTGTCCTATTGAAAAGCAAAACTGGGGCAATTTTAATGCTTTTGTACCTTACCAGTGCTCTATTTTTTCGCTGTTTAAAAATAGCTGTTAATTATAAGTGCAGTTTAAATGTCTCAAGTGACCCAGAAATGCAGGTTGGAATGAGACAGATTGTGTGTCTCATATAAAACAGATGTACTTTCACAGAGCAGTCTGAATTCAGCCCTCAGTATGTATCTTTCTTCTAAGGTTATTTCAGTCAGGTATTGAGCTTGTCTAGCACTAAGCTATGAAATCCCCCACATTTTGAACAATGAAAAGAAAACTGGATCTATATTTACCTCAAGAATAAAAAGCCTCTTTTTCTGTGTGGGTGTATTTTGCTGGTAGTTGTTGATGGGATGAGGGCATTTCCCTTCAACTTTGGAGACCCAGGAGACCAGATGCCTCATTTAATCTCCACCTCTTCTGCCTCTTGACGTAATAAGCCTGTGCTTTTAAAGAACATTTAGTGGTAATAAACTTTCAGGAGCTCCTCTTATTTCGACTGGGTTTAGCACTGCACGAGTACCAGTCATACCTTGCAGATATGAAATGTCGAGATTTTTCCTGCATTTTGAGTGGCTTGAAGAAGTCTTTTTTTTTTTTTTTCTTTTCTTTTCAGCCAACAATCCCTTTTAATTCCTGTCTGTGACGAGGTTCATCAAGAGAAGTCTGAAAAGTAGCATGCAAATTAAATTAAGGCATGTTAGTGATTTACTGGAGGGCCTGAACAAATCAGTTATTTATATGTCTATTTATTTGTATGTTGTTAGACAGCAATTTACAGACATTTCAATTCAGCAGCAAGAGTCTGTTTCAACTTTCTGATTAGAATAGGCTGTCGAGTGCAATGAGTTTGATGAGCTCTCCCCTGTCCCTGAAGATCAGCGGTACACATTTCAAAGCCACCACCACTTCATGAAGCTGAATGGTTTAATGGCGAAGGAAGCCAAGGGTCAACTGAGCTTGGATTGTACATTCAGATCTCACCCATTAAGAGAGACTGACATCCGGTTAAGGGGTGGACGTCGCAGGAAGGACCAGTCTGCCAGTGTTGAAGAACCTACCTGCTCTGCAGCTGAGCAGGAAACCTGAGCCAAAAGAACACGTTTTAAACAACTTTTTAAAGTTTTTAAACAGTTTTGAACAACTTTTCCCTTCTGCTTGGATATTAACCATCACACACCTTTTCTGTTTCATGCCACCTAAGAATAAG
>VYXH01008589.1:48344-67434 GCA_013397275.1 Burhinus bistriatus
ACAAGCCACACAAAAATAAAGAAAAAAAAAAAAAATAAAAAAAAATCCCTCAACATATTCGATTCATTGGCTCACAAAAACTTTTTCTTAAAAAACAGAATTTTGAGGTTCATACTCAGACACTTACATCCTCACATAGTCAGATATTCACGTGATAAATATGCTTATTTGATAGTGGGAGTAAGTGCACCACTAAGTTTTCCACACTCCTGGAAATTGTTTTCAATGGGAGAGATTTTAGGAATGAAATTTTACTTTCTTACCCTTTTCAATGCTTAGAAAACTTCTCCTGAATCTCAGAGGATGTTAAAAGAATAAATTGGCTATGATATATTGCAATACTGTGAGTCCAACTTCAAGAGAAGCCACAGACCTCACCAGTTTCAAACACCGGTCCCCAAAAGACCACAGTGATTGTATCTGCCTTTGGGAACTTGCTAATTGTGGAAACAAAAGTGCTTCCTTTAAGTATTCCCACATTAACACTTAATGCTATCACGATGGAAAACACAGATTTGATAGCAGCCGAAACGCATTGCACATCTATATTTGAAACAAGAAAACTAGTATTTGTAAAAAAATGTTCATCAGCTATCGCTATCTTTCCACCTCTTTGGGACTATATTTTGGTGCATAAAGGATTTCTCAAGACAGTAATGTCAAGAGAAAATTTTCTACTAAAACTCCATGGGCTTTGTTTTAGCCTGTAAATTTTCACATTGTTATTCCATGAAGCACCAGGACTGAATCTCAGTTTAAACACAACCGTGAGTTAACCACCTCTTTGACAAAGCAGTGCAAACTCAACTCAAACATACACTTAGAACCAAGTGCTATGCTGACGTGGCATGGACACACACTTAAAAGTTCTGCAGCACTGAGACCTGTAATTTGAATTTAGGTGAAAGTATTTTAACTGCACTCAGAATAATACTTCCTAAACTGAGGTAAGCAGGGGCAACTGTACTGCTAGAGGAATGGTGCTCAGCACAAGAAAGCTTCATCACAGTGGTTGTTTGGGCTGATATTCCTTTTGGGCTTCAATTTTAAACTTTCCTGCTCTACGGGGTCACCGTACCTATGTTCCTATATTAAAATCAAAGACTTTTGATACACGACAATGACTTTTTTTTATTTTTACACAAAGAAAGGGCAATTAGCTTAGAAAAGGTTTTCACGTTTTGCTTTTCATAGAAATAAGCAAACCAGAAGATTTGTGTCTTTGAAATGGAAGAATAACCTTAGGAAAGCAGAGTGGGTCAAAACATGTGAGGAGAAAATGTGGATAAACAATTCTCTAAGGAGGCAGAAGTCACAAAGACTTTTCTGAAATCTTCAGGAAAGACTATACAGATCATGGAAATAATAAATAGATAGCAAAGAACAGCAAACTGCAAGGTTAACAGGCAGCAGTGATAGAGGACTGTGTTGCTTCAGGTCTATCTTCACGGCAATGCTTCTCTGTGTAAAGTCCCAAACTAGCCTCAGTTGAACAGCTAAACTGGTTTTATGGCCCAGTAGTTCTATTCAGGCCTGGCAAAGTTCATGCTAACATGCTGACTTTTTGTGTTGGTAAGATTAATTAGAATTTTTTTTTTTTTTTTTTGAGACTGATAAACAATCTTTTAGTAAATTCCTGTTTGTCAGAGAAAAAAAACCACTGTGTCAGGGAATTCATTATGGTTGTTGGGAGTAGTTCTGTGATGATTTCTCCCCTTATTTCAGACATAAAACAGAACAGCTGTATGTTGCATATCAGCTAGAACATAAACATGCATATAAATGTTTTCTGTCTTCAGCCTTTGAGTTTTCTGTCATGAATTGTAATGAGTGAGCCTCAGATACTTGGAGACTTAGTTTCAGAGAGTGACCCAATGATTTGAATATAGACTCTCTCCCATGAAGCCATCTTTCCACTCAGAATTTGTGATGCTTCTACTGTCTTCCTTTATCTCATTTCAGGCACTACGTGACTGAGGGCCTTTGGAGAAAGTCCAAAGGAGAGGAACAAGAGCAAGGCTGTGGAAACATAAACCATGAAGAACTCCTGAACCAAGGGTGTTCAGCTCACGGAAATGAGGACTGCCAAGGAATATGGTCACAGTCTTTCCCTACGAGAAAACCTGGTGCAAAATTGCAAGGAGATGTGTCCTCCCTGAACACAGAGGGCAGAACAATTAGTTATCGCCTTCAGCTGCAGAAAGGTGGAATCAGGCTGGATATTGGGAAAAAGTCAGATTTTTGGGGTGGTTATGGGAAGACACTGCAACCGTAACACGGTGAGGTGTTAAGGGTAGGTTTGACAGAAACAGAATAATCATGTCTGGTCCTACTTTGGGGATGCACTTGAAGTGTTCACAAACCCGTTGACTTTATTCTCGCCTAACTACTCTTTCCATTTCCCTTCCCAGTAATCTGTAATCCATTGCATTGCATCCTACCATAAGACTTCCAAATAGACGTTTCTTGTCTTCTATAAAAATACATTTATCAGTATGTTGCTCCTTCCCTCTCCTTCCCCTTCCCTTTTGCAGTTTTCATCTCCCCTTGCACCTATCTGCGAGGATCTCATCAACAAACCAAAATAAATCGAAAAACTACAAAGTGAGGAGGTGAATGGGAGTTTTGGTGGCCCACCAGCCACCAGCCTGTGTTTGTGTTTACAATTCTCTCATAATCAGCAAATTTACAGCTTACATTTTGTGCTTAAAACAAAACTGATGGACCTAAAATTGATGCCAATAGTTCAGCTGAAGCTAGATGTATCTGGTTGTAACTGCTTTATGTTATATTTTCCTAACAAGACTAATATTTTGCTTTCATTTTTGCCCACAAGTTCCTCGGCTTTCACAGTGATGAGGAGCTTGGAGCCAATTTCACGCTTATGTTATGGTAATCTCAAAACTGTTTCATGTAAACGAAATAAACTCTCCTTAGAGGAGGGACAGAACCAGGATCCTTTCCAGACAGCATCCTAATGGGCAACCTTTTTTTGGCTGCCTCTAATTCCTCCTCTTTGTTTTCTTTGTCACATTTTGCCTCTTACTCTCTGGTTTGATGAATTTTATTTTGGGTGATGGACTAGCTTCAATAAGAAGAGAGGAAAATATTCTGAATAAAGGTTTTCATGGTAGATAAGGCATTTTTTCGGGGAGGAGGGCTTTGAATACAAGAGGCAAACGACAGACTTCAGATGGAGTGGGCTCTCCCATGACTGAGCTATTGCAGAGACAGGAGGGAAAACCACCTCTCCTTTGGCCGTGGTTTAAAAGGAAAGAATGAACACACATCACGCTTTTGGTTTTTTGGATTTAGTCCCAAACTTGAGATACTGGTGATAGTAACTTACATTCATAGAAATGTTGCGAACTGTAGCTGGAGCAAACCCCTTTTAGGAGAAACCAGGTCCGTGATTACCCGTACCGGTCCTCAGGCATCGCTGTCTCAGGCGTTGGATGGAGGCCAAAACAATGAATCTGTAACATGCTGGAATCCTGGACCATACCGAACAACATCTGGGGTTTGATTAAAAATATATTTAGTTACATGCATACTTTCAAATTCTTCTGTGCACTGGATTTATCATAAACAGCTTAGTCCCATTTCCCAGGGCTCATGCTTTGTGCTCCCACTCGTTGCATCCCATGGCTGCTACCAACGCAAGTACCCAATTACGGTGCCATCAGCCACACGTTTATCAGGTGTTGTCTGTCACCACGGAGAAAGCTGTGGCAGAACTGCCAAGCAGATGCTGCTTATTACCTCTTTTGCCGCATTTGCTCTATTTGTGAGCAAAACTAAAGAAAGAAACTTCAATAAGCTGCATAGTGCTTCTGTAAATTTTATTCCATTCAAAACGGCCAAGCAATTTTTACTGCCCATCTTTTGTGCCATGCTGTCCTTTGAGACACGCTGGTGTAAAGCTAAGGATGTTTTCCCAGGTGCTAAATCCACACTAATCACTGAGGTGGTAGGAAAGAAGAAATCTGAATTTCTGTGATTCCTGACCCTCTACTCCAAATCCATTAATACACAAGGATTTAGCACAACTGGACCTGCTGGCAGCCAACTAATGGACTGCCTCTGTAGTTGGTGATAAGGAAAATGATTCCACTACAATTCAAGCACTTCGTAACCTCCTGCCTCAAGCCCATATTATACATATTTTCTAAATTTTAAGATTGAAAAGATACATGCAGTCTAAAGACAAAAGCTTTATGCACAAAAAATTAATAATAATCTTCTTGATTTTTTCCATGTACGCTGAAATTAGAAGACAGTTTTCTTCCGACACAATTCCTTGCTGCTACAGTGCCATGGGGGAAAACTTACTGTATATTCGGTGGGAGGAGAAGGAGTCCAGTCTCAGAAGCCAGTTTAGTTAGTACATAATTGTAAATTAAGTTAGTTGATTTAACAGTGTTATTTATGCCTTTTATCCGTAAAGTGGGAGGAAAAAAATATTGAAGGGAACTTAGTCCTGTTTCTAAAAGATAAGAGAAGATGTAAGCCTGATGCAGAGGATTTATTTCTGTTTGATTTGCTGACTTGCAGAGAAACTTTGGATCAATCACATAACTCCTTTGTGCCTGAGTTTCTCTCCTCTAAAATTATGATAATAAAACTCCAGAATATCTTGGAAAGGGGTTCAGACAGAGATCAAAATAAAAGCAAAGTGATACTACTTCCATAAAAACAGCTGGGGTTAGATTACTGAACCCTCACATAAATGGAGGTTTTTTCCTACTAATCACAGAGGTAGTTAATTGCAACAAAGCCCTGGTGAAAATAGTAAGTTTGGGAAGATCTTATGTGAGGGTGCGAGGGGGGACTGAAAAGATCAGTTAGATTAGAGGGGAAAGTGAATTAAATCTTGATCTTGTCTAGACCATGCTTTTGCCAAGAAAGGTTGGACCAGTTGATCCTTGAGGTGCCTTCCGACCTGGTATGATATGATTCTGTGATTCTATGGTTCTGTGATTGATCTTGTTCTCCCTGAAGTCAGTGGCAAAACTCTCATTGACTTTACAAAGCATGAAGATCCAGATGCAGAGGATCTGGAATCCAGACCAGAAAGTACAAACATATATAATATGAATAAAAGGTGTAGAGGCAGTCAATCCCTTAAGGTGAAGAACTGGTCCATCAGTGAAACTGCAATGCAGAAAACTTACAGCAAACAGAGAAATTCCTGTCCTTATGCAAAACTCCTTACAGTTTAGTGCTGCACAAAGACCAACAGATCAGAAAAGGAAGAAAACTTTTAAACACAAGAATATCCACAATAATATTAAAGATAGATGCCTAAATGGTGATTATAGGACATGATGTAAACCCAGATTTGTGAAGAAACAGCCTAGAATTTTGTGAAAAGTACTCTCAAGGTAAATTGTCTATTTTGAGACTTCCTGCAACTTTGGTTGTCTTGCCACTAGCAAGGCCTGAGCAGACAATTTAATCTCTCTTCTCTTCTCATGCATCCTTGTAGTCAGCGGGCAGTGTTCCTCTTTTTTGTCCTTTTCAGATAGTTTATGTATAATGGATTTATTCCCCTTTATTGAAACCATGAGGTATGGCAGATACCAGAGTTAGAAATGCTGTAATAGGAGTTACTTACTATTTCTCTGTTTTCTATGCATCACCGGCTCTTACACAAACCTTTCATTTTTAGACTAACTCTTGAAAGCTGTTGCTTTGTGTTGGCATCATAGGAACTTGGATCTTACATGGGGAACTGTTCAAAGTGTGTGGGACTGCCACACAGCCAGGTATTTCCCTACAACCACTGTTATATCTTCTCTCTGTCATAGGAATAATAACGTCTGAATCAGACACTTGAATTAGAGTACAGGAAAACAGATGTGTCCTCCAAAACATTATGTATTTGTCTTTGGCTTTTCCCTTTTTAAATTGCTCAATAAAGTTTTAAAATATTTTTTTCCTACAACACTTCACATAAAGAAGTGTTTTTCACATGTATTTTGTACATTGAAGGGGATCACAAAAAAGATTTGTTTTGATGGGACATAAAAGGACGGTGATAATCCTTTGGATTTATATTTGTAAAAATGTTACTGTGAAAGTTTTTGAATTGTTTGTGTGGGAGGAGAAAGGAAGAATAGTTAAACTATTAGTTAAAGTGAAACTACTTGAGCATCTGAATTATACATTATTTATCTTTACCACAAAATTGTGGAACTCATTGCAACAAAGTGTTGTGAAGTCCAAAGGTATAACAGAAACCAGAGAAGAATTTGATAAATTTGCTGGGGATTGACTTGATAATGGCTACTAAAGGTTGACGTATGCGGGTCTCAGAGTAGGCTAGGTGATTCTGGAGGCTGGATCCTGTGTGTACGTGGTGAAGGGTGCCCCTCAGTACTCTGCTAGACTCTTTCCGTAGGAGTCTGGCTGCTCTTGGAGAAGGAACAGCACATGGCTTGAGTCAGTATAGTCCTTCTTAACCTCTTACGCTGTGTGGTTTTAAGTCCATTGAGACCTGACTCTGCACAGGGAGGTAGCTGCAAGGATGCCTGGGCGCAACGAGCAAGTGGTGGGAAATAATGACACGGTGGGTAATTTGGAGAAGGCAGAAAGCAACAGTATACTGCCAGTATGCTTAAAATGAGTGCATCCAGCCCTAGAAAGTGTAAAACAAAAGCAAGGGCAATGTTTTTCGGAGTGCTGTGTACAGCAGCCAGAACACTAGACCTGTGTGTAATCAGAAAGAAGAGGTGGAAAATAACTTCACAGAAATTGCCTCATTTTAACTAGTCCTATGGGAAATGATGCTGATAGTCAGGAGTTTTTTAGAAGTATAAACAAATCACTGCCTCTCAATCTGTAATTTAGGTAGTTAGCTTAGATCCTCTTAAATATGCTGAGGTAACCAACTGAGCATCCAAAAAAACATGTCTTGAAAGTGAAGGCACTGCTTAAAAGTGATTCTAGTATCTGCAGTGCTAAATAATTTGTTTTACATAACGCTGCTTATGAACAAAAAAAAAAAAGAAAACAAAACCCTTCTAGAAATAATGGGACACAGTAGGTGCTGGTGGACTGATTTTGCAGTCTTTGTGAAACCAACTTCTTCACTAAAGCCACGTGAACATCTTGAAGACTGCAAGCCTAGGTCTTCAGGAAGAATTAGAAAAGTAATGGGAGATCCAGGTATAAAGGGTCTTCTGTGCAATTCTCAAGCCAGAAAAATGATGGAAAAATAGTCATAATTTTTTACAGATAGTACCAGAGATATTTCCTAGTTCAAGATTTAAACCCAGAGCCAGCATGAATATCTCAGCTGGCCTGTACAAACGTGCTGAAATTCTGCTTAGTTTATTTGTTAGCCATTACACCTGGGCAAAGCGTAGGATGCTTCATTCAGGAAAATGTATGGGCCCAAATCTGACTCACCTCTAGAGAGAGTTTGTCTACAGAGAGAGTTTCAGGATTCTCAGGCTGGTTCCAAGGTTTATGCGTGGGAAGAATACCATCAAAACTGTGGGGAGAAAAAGAACCTACACAAGGTAATCCACGTTATTCATGCGAAAAGAGGTAATGAAATGCGAACTCATCACTCATCAGAACTCATGCAGTCTTGATGTGTCATTTCTCTTCTTTTAATAAAAAAAAGTGTTTGACCAAAATACGGGCTCTGACTCTGATGCACCTTGCTGCTGTCCCGGGTTTACAAGGATGTAACTTGTCTGAGTTAGCCTTGGATCAAAGCTGACCTCCTGACCAGCCTTTTTTTCTCCATTATCTGTTAAAATGAGCTGTTTGCAACCCAGACTTATACACTGTAAGATTTGATAAATGAGCTTTAACCTCAGGTCTCTTGTTAATTGGGATATCTGAAAATTGTTGTTTCAGTTAAAGCAGCCATCTTCTGAAGGTATTTGGGGACCAAATCTCGTTCCAGGAAATATTAATTAATTCAGTGCCTAACGACTTGGAAAGTAGAGCCCACTGGCGATATGATGGAAGTACAACTCATCTCAAAAAGCCTCCCTGTCCTTTAGTATAGTAGAAGCTGACTCAAACTCCTAATGAACTTAACTCTTTTATCAGTACATTCCTTTACAAATTCTTGGTACCATTCAAACTGCGTTATTGCTCAGAAACACCTTAGTTTAGGGGCATGGTATTCCACAACAGGACCTCTTGCCCTTGGTGCTAAACTTTCCCACTGGATCTCCACCTTTACGCAACAGTAAATGAGAGGGTGAAGGGTTCGCTTTTTTTTTCTGGGGAAGAACCAACTCAAATCACTATATTTTATTCTGAGCATGTACAAACATAGTTGCGATGGAGTGGTTGCTGCACTGGAAGTTCACAGGAAAGTCTACCTGGTGATAATTGATTCACACAATCAGGTCTTCAGTTGTCGGCATCCTGAAGGTGAAGATCAAAACAGCTTAACGCTGGAAGTACAACATTTCGGTCAACTTAAAGGTGCATTTTAGGCTGTACAAGACCTTGCTTTATTTATTTGCTTATTTGCCTAGTCACTGTCGAATAGTATTATTAAGTATACAAATAGATCTAAAACAACAGAGGAAAAACCTAAATGCTTTCTGTGAGACAGCCATGTAAACAAAAATTCAAATGCAGAAATCAGAAAAACAGTACTTTTTAAAATTCCTTTTTAGGAAATTTTAACTCATTTTTGGCCATTTAAATGGAACTCAAAACAGAACTGCTTAAAACAACACAAAGTAGAGTAAACACAATTTCTTTCAAAGCTATCCCCTTCCAAAGACAATCTCCTTTAGCTCTATCTACGAGGAATCCTCCACTTCAGAGACCTTTCTTGGTTTTGTCAAGAATCGTTAAACTTATTTCCAAGTGACCTGTAACTTTGTTAAGGATATGAAGGTAATTGGATAATACATTTACAATTCAATAAATTGAGAAATGTATTTTAGCTGCATAAATATAGATGACTCAGCACTTTCCCTCCCAGTTTAATAGCCTTTTCACTTGCAATAAAAAAAAAAAAGGAAGCCCTGGCTTCATATTATACCGCAACAGACTATTTGCAATTGAGTTGAAAACATGAACCGGAGAGCCTGTCGCTGGGGGGGGATGAGCACCACCAGCCCTGTCCCCACTGCCCAGGGATGCCAGGAATGCCAACCAAGCAGTGAATATGATTTACTGAGCCAGACCTGCCCCCAAATTGCCGGCCAGATGAGACACATCTGGAAGCCTGCCCACTGGAAAGACAGGAACGGGCATTATTTAATGCCAGAGATTTTTTGGGAACGGGACCAAAAACATCTTCTGTGGGAGGAAATGAGAGAGGAAACGGCTTGTTATTCAGAAAAAGAGAGAGAAAGAGAGCGAGAAGTGAGCTGTGAAGGTGAGGATATGGCTGGCGAGGAGGAGAAGGTTTGTGCACAATATGCGGGGAGGAAAAGAGCTGCTGGAGTAGGAAGTATCAATGAGCCAGCACAGATAAGGAGGAAGCAAAGCCTGTTTGGAAGGTAAACAGTTCACGATGGAAAAATGCAGCCTCGCCAAGAATAATAATTTACAGATAATTAAGGGAAAAGGCTAGCATAAATATGAGAAAAACTACAAAAGCCTCAAAGTGGACTTAAAAAAACCCCACTAACCTTACAATTCAGCTTGCTACAATTGACAGCAAACAGGAGGAAAGACAGACATTATATAATTAAGTCCCAGACAATCTATCTTTTAATAAGTGTTATCAGTCAAATTTTTATGTTGACTCAGGCAGTAGAGGTTGCTTTCAGCACGGAATAATATCACAAATTGTTCAGTGCTGGAAATTGCCACTTACCAGGAAAAGCTGTCAAATACTACTGGTTCCAGGGACCTGCATTCAGGGAATCAGCAAAGAAGTTTAAAACTCTCACAGTTTTACATAAAGGTTCACAAAGAGACAAAATCATTTAGGTATTAAGGGGAGACAAATCTTGCCCAGAAATAGGCGTTCCAGGTCAATATTAAAATATTATGAGGAAGCTTATAATATTGTACCTGCTCTGTAGATGAAACCGGTAGGATTTCATTCTCTAGTGCCCCTTCTCAAGTACTGAAAATTGCAAAAATTGCAAGCAGGATAAAATAGGTTTTCATCAAAACAATTTGAAAAAGGCTGAAATGGAAGGGAGGAGTGTCAGGAAGTAAGCTAGAGAGCTTTATATGTCTCTATACTCTCTGCACTGTGTAATAGCTGCTCTACAGGAAAAAAAAATGCTTTTAATGTAGCAAGTGGCATAAAACACGGTGCTTGGACTCAGCGCTGCCCCTCTATCACTGCCCAGTGGCCAAGCGCTGGCCTTTTGCATCTGAAAAGTCTCCCAGAAGAAATAAATATTATCATGCATGATTCCCTTAGGATGCTAGCAGAACTAAACAGAATTGTTTTGCTTCCTAGGAGGAGAAACTTCTGTTCACTAAAATACCAGGAGAATGAGCATCCTTACAGCATTTTAACAGGAAATAATGACAGAGGCAATTTCTGTTAATATGTCAATGTACTGCAGGGTAACAAAAATCTGCAAAGGTTTGTGAGGCTGAATATATACATAAATGCATTTTTTTTAACACAACTTTTGACATCGAAAATATACTCTTAGCAAATGGATCTCTCTTCCTACACTTTCAGATTTCATTGGTACTTAAAGGAAGGTTTAATTCTTTTATCTCTGGGGGATGAGGATAAAACCATTTTCTGACACATACATAATTTTTTGTGACATCTTAAAAAAACGTATGGAAGAAAATGTGAGAGTGTGGGCATGTCAGTGTCTTACCTGGCACACCCCAAACCCAAATGTAATTGATAATTTCCGATTAAAATAACGTGATAAAACCACTTATTTTTTGCACTTTGCAGAGGGAAGATTTGGTTTCATTAATGCTTATCGACTACTGGTGTACACATGCTTGAGTTTCTTTGCAGCCCTCTTTCCTGCGCACCAGGATGATAGCTAGAGGCAACCAAGTGGGGGCCAGTAGTACAATGCCCCTTTGAACAATGTTTCACAGAAAAGACATCTGTTGTGCATACAATCCGTCTTTCAAGGACTAAAAGAGGTGTTACCAACATTTCACTTCCTCATACAAATCTCTAGGTTCCCTAAATTCCACATATATGCCATCATAAATAGTATAGTTTTCTTTGTGAAGACACACAGCTTGATTTGGGTATTAAAGGCATCTTGAAATTCATACATCCGGACTGGATAAGACATTTCTTCATCTGTAGGGCCTATATAAATATTGTTCTAGGGGAGATTCAGCTGAACCAGCAATTGGGAAAACTGAGTCTGCTGAAGGCAAATGTATTTCTTATTTCTTGGCTACAATATTAATAAGTGAGGTGTGAAATTCCCCTTTCATGACATGGTATTTGCAAGTAACGCAAAGCAAAATATTTGTGCTACATTCTGTTCACCTTACGCACTCCATTAGTCCTACCACCTTCAAGGAGGCTAGCGCTGTGCATACAGTAAGTGGAATTTGGCTCTTTATGCTACTTTAGCCTGCTGCAGTTTGGTTTCGCACAATGGCAGACCAGGGAGGTCGAAGCACGCGTTAAATTTAAATGGCCTTAGCTTCCCCTAGTCCTAATTGCTGCTAATGTTCAGGGTTGGGTTTCACGGCTCTTGTCAAGGTTTTTGTCTTGGCTCTGGAGCTGCAGCTGGTCTTCTCCTCCTGAAAAGTAGCGGCGTGGGAGGAATCCCACCTTTCAGCCACCTCCAGGTTTACGTCGTTACCTACCTGAAGACAAAACTTGGCCATCCCATTTCTGCAGGGCTAGTGCTAAAATGGTATTATGGCAATATTTATGGGTCTGCAAGCTGACTGAGGTAGTGGTGCTACAAGAGAAGTCAGAGAGCACCTAGGATTAAATGAGCAAGAGGGAAAATGGCAACCCCATGCACAGCCTGTTACTGACACAAAAATGTGTGTTTGCAAATGCGATGGACACCAGTGGCCATCCAGTTAGCCCTGCTGCTAAAAACCGCCCGATTCCAGCCATTACTAACACAACCTTCTGTAGGGACAGGCCAGCGTTATTGTGAAGACTGAATGCATGAAGCCATATATCTTGTGAGGAGGGAGTACTTGCTTCTGAAAGGCTATAGTCTTCTTATTAAATAATAGTTTAAAAAAGTTTTTAACCCCTGTGGGTTTCTGCAGCATCTTGGCATAAGTTGCCAAAGATTTCTTTTATTAAGGCGCTTTCCAATACTAATCTGCTTAGTCAATATCTTACAGTTCTGCATATGTATGTGAAGGTTTGTAATTTCAGCTTTAAATACATACAAAATTTATTCTGACTTGCCTATCGCAGCGCTCCTCTCTTCAATTTTCAGCGGAGCGGCTGCGGTGGGCGACTACTGCTGGGGCATGCTGCGATAAGAGCAACTGCTGCTGAGCCCTTCCGTGGCAAGTGCCTCTAAGCTGGAGCCGCATGGAGCAGCAGCCGGGATGGACCAAGGCGGCTGACTCAGGCAACACAACTTGAAACGTCGTTATAATAATGAATTCAGATCTTGAGCGGGCTGACAGCCCTGGATTTATGAATCTCTTCTAAAACACACAGGATTGATGCTGTACTTTAATTAGCAGCCAGGTTGATCCCGGACATCCAAAGGGATGATGCCGCAGCGCGCACAGACGTCGCTAAAGTAAACAGCACCTTCACAAGAGCCGCTCTTTTGCCCGGAGAACCTCCTCCAGGTTTCCAGGTTGGCCGTTTGTCAAGCCCGCAGCATTTGGTGGCTGCTGGTAATGGATTTTTTGTTTGTTTTATGAAGAGTTTCATTCAAACGCTTTGAAGAACCTTGGCAGCACTTAAGTGAGCAGAGCTCGCAGTGGAAAATGAAAGTCAGAGCAGCAAACGGTCAGGGTGTGCCAACAGCCCGCGAGTTCGGAGGATTCAAAACTCCAAGGCAATACTTTAGTTAGTTCACTGTAATAAGAAATAATTCTGCAGATCTAATCTGAATGCAACATACTGAAATGCTAATGTGCCTTTGGGTCTGAAGAACTCACAAAAGAGTGATGCCGGCGTTGTGTCGGCAGTGACATTACCCACATTATGATTTTCACAAACACATCCAGGGGAAGAAAAA
This sequence comes from Burhinus bistriatus, assembly GCA_013397275.1. Classification (NCBI taxonomy): domain Eukaryota; kingdom Metazoa; phylum Chordata; class Aves; order Charadriiformes; family Burhinidae; genus Burhinus; species Burhinus bistriatus. The sequence goes on from VYXH01008589.1 coordinate 61,463, forward strand.
AAAAAAAGGAAAGATGAACTGATTCTTCTTTTTAAGCAGGAACAGGCTGTACTTACTTATTACAAGTCTATAGGCATATGAATAATCTTCCTCCTCTGATTCCTTATGCACTTTAGTAATCCCCATCTCCTTCGCTCCTTGAGCTGGCTGAGCTTGTGCACTGTGAGAAGAATACATACCCTACCTCCTGCCACCGTTTCCCAAATCTGCATGTCGAAACTAGCCACCTAAATTAATATTTAGGCATCCAGTTTCCACAACCTTAGAGCCTCTCAAAAACACTTCTGCAAGTTTGACACCAGATTGTATGTTTGACACTCCTCAACATAGAAATAAGAATTAAGAGTACATCATAACTGAGGTAAAAAACCCCTCACCTGGCATTAGTTGTCATCACTGACTTCTCTATCAAGTGTTTCATGGGGGAGAAAAATGAAAGAAAGACAAGAAAAAATTGCTAGAAGTACCTACAATGTGGCTATTAATTAACATTTCACATTGAAAGTTGCCCATCTCCTCTTAAATGCTTGCTGCTATGACCACTGGCAGGAACAAGCACAATAATTGGGCATAAGCAGAGAGGGTTTTGGAAACCCTCACATCCTAAGTGATGCTCATATCACTAGGAGAACCATCAACTCAGAAGGCAATGCCTACAGCAGCCCATACCCTGCTGCACATGGAGTTTGCTCCTCGCAAATGCTGCTCTGCCAGGAGTGTCCCCTTAAAAATTAACAGAAGGACCGGTGAAGAACAGGGACTTTTTGCCAGAAAGCTGCCTTCTTTCCTAATATATACACACAGCCCTTGACAGGGTGATGTGCTCCCCTCCAACAGAGTTTCCGTTGTGTAAGCTCTTTCAGCAGTTTTTAAACAGGGAGGGAAATATAGTCTGCTTGTCAAACACCAACTGGACACATATAAAATACACTCAGAAGTCTTTATAGATTCGCTGTATTTTATAAAGGATTGAGTTTCGCACACTCCGTGAGGTCAAAAAGCAACATCAAAAGAGAAAGCTCCTTCTGGGATCGTGTCTTCTGCACTGAGCGTTACCACACGCAGGCAAATAGTGGGTGACTCATACCTGCTGTTTCTTGACTCCGGGTTAAACTTGGAACATAAATTATGTCAATCTGCTCATGTAAATTTTCCACAAATCATGGCTGGCTTGAGTTATACGGCACACTTTATTTTCCCCAACTGCAGGTACATCTGAATTCAAGTAGGCTGTCAAGTAAATATTTAAAGGTGAAATGTATAAATGAAGACAAAGCACAGCCACTAAATGCTGATGCTATGGTCCTTTTTCACGGCATAAGAGCCAGAAGATTATCATGCAACTATAAAGGGATACCTTGATTAAAAATAATGTGTGCTACCATAGAGTCTCTTGAGCAGTGAACAAAGATCTCTCATTTGAAAAAATTATAGTTTTAAAATTTAAAATAAACCATTTTTTAATTAGAGATTGTCTTCTCTGCTTCCAGGTCACGATTATATCATTATTGTTCAGGATATTACAAACACCAGAAGATGTAAAAGAATTAAGAATCAATTAATTATTAATAAATTGTAATCTTATTTGAAGATTGTGGAATATTGAATGTATAGAATAAGAAATGGCTGGAAATAATAGTGGAGAAGAAATTGTTAAAAAGTAATTTTTTTTTTTTGAGGCTGTTTCTTTTTTGCTTTTTGATCATAGGCTAAGTTACAGCCATCTGTCTGTTTCTGCATCTATCTAAATATGTGCCTGAATATATTTTGGGGGGTTATGTCTAATTTACCAGGCCAGCAGAAAGCCACATCCACTCTAGATGCATTCACTTCTTAAAGCTTCAGATAAAGGGGTCAAGGTCAGAGCTGAGCCAGCTTGTAGAATAGGAATTGAATCACAGTATCTTTCCTAGGTTCAGAAATGTAGGCAGGAATTTTGCTCTGTGATTCATTTCTTTTTAAGTGCATTCAGTTCCATCTCTCATGCTTGAGAATATTTTTAAGCTATGGCTTTGTTTTAGATCTTCCTGAGCACAACTTTGTGACAGCGCTGAGAAAACAAGAATAGGTCGGGTTTAAAAGTGCTGCTGCAGGTTTTGAGTGCCTTGTTCTGTATTTCAGGTGGTATGGGGGAAAAATTCCCTCAACAGATTCTTGGAGAAGTCATGCTCAATGACGAATAAAACTCTTGTGTTTCCAAAAGAAGTGTGCATATTAATGAGTAATGCTCAAAGACTAGCATAAACAAGGATTTTGGAAAATTCATGTTCCACCCAGCTTACAAATGTAAATTTTACCTGGTTGGCAAATGGTTCTCTTTGCATACTGCATGGTATAAAATAAGGATCAATTCTTAGTTTGGAGACCATGACAATTAATATTAAGGGCTTCCATCACCAAAGACAAAGTACTGAAGTTACCATGATGCACGCTTTGTCTGTAATTTAGTCAAATATATCACCTTGAATTAGAACAATAATTATGGAGATTAAAATTTCAATTTTTTTTTTTGAAGCTTGCCTGTTGGAAGCCATGTGAGGTGCATGGCTCAGGAACCCAAATCTGTTTTTCTTAGTGAAAATGCTAGCACTAGCAAGCAGGAACCATAACTCACGTAGAGTCCAGAGTTGTTAGCGAGGGTGAAATTGCACAAGGGACGATTTAATTAGTAGAGCATTCTTCCTCTACAGTTCCAGGCAGACCACTGAGAATCAGTAAAGTTTTTCTGGACTTCATAGAAGGATAGGATCAAGGACCTGAGAGTTGTGGGCCATACGGATAGACACATAGTTAGGTGAATTTACAGGGCACGTATTATGCATTGCGCTACGCTATGGGATGCTTGTGCAACACAGTCTGTGCAGAATCCACAGCTCAGTGGTGACCAGGCCCCCCCAAATCTACCCTATGAGATCGTGGCAAATTTGCCAGGAAAAGAGCATGTCAGTGCCAAACCCTACAAAACACAGGAAGCTCCAAGAAGAGGCATCCTACCGTGTGAGGGGTTATTTTGGTGTGCAATTTCAGGTCATTTGTCAGTGAAACTGGGGCATGAGCAGACCAGTGGTCTTTAAACTTTGGTCCAGGGCTGGTAGAAGTACATCTTACAAATGAAGTACGAGAGTCATCAGCTCATCTGCAAAGCTCTTTGTTCACTGACTACTACATAACAGCTTCTCTTGAAAGAAATCATAGTAGCTGAATGCAAGATGCTATTTTTATTTTGCAAAATGAAGCATAATTATTTAGAACATTTGCTAAAAGAGCACTTTGTAACCTAAGAAAAATACAATGCAGTAACAACATAATATGTTAAGATATTCTCTCATTCTGAGTAGTACTGCCTCTGTGTATATTCAGAATAACATTAAGCAGAAATATAAACTACTCACAATTGTGTTTCTGGGAGGTAAAAAGACTCAGGGACCTATGAAAGACCAGCAAGTACTCCAAAAATCATCCTGTAACTCCTGTGAGGCTTTTGGGTATGGGATGTTAGTTTGAGACTCCATTACCTTGCTTTATAACTGTTTTATAGCCCACATGCCAAAACACCACTAGTTCAGTTTTGATATACATGTTAATCTATTTCTTTGGAAATTATTACTACTTTTATTTGCTAAATTGGGGAGAATTCCAAATCATGCGGCATTTGTTTCATATGTTCAGCCTCTGCCTGAGTTCACTGCTTATATTTACAGTTTGTGTTTCACAGTGTATGCTGTTGCTTCAACATTTTATTTAGCAAAATAGAAATAGAAGAACAAATAAAGGCACCAAATGTGAAGTATAGCCAGAAGGCTTTGACAGAAATAACAGCAGGGCTACTTCATCTTTACAGCATTTGATTCAGTGACATTGCAACTGACAAGGTTTCTGCTTTGAGCATTTAATTCTGTAATTTAAAGTACAATTCAATACAACATAAAAAGGAGGAATGTCCAATTCAGTCACACACATGAATCCAAAACTTTAAAGTGATATAAACACCAGTGTACTTGATCGTATTTTTAATTTTAGTATTTTATATGCAAACCTGCTGCCTCCATGTAAAAAATAGTGGTAGTCAGGCACTAATATTTTTTGTAGATGTCCGAAACTTAACTAATACTTCATAATACAATTGTTTATTGACAAAACATGGTAACTAGAACTTTAAATTCATGGCAACTTCATAAATCATACTGAATTTCAGACACAGATCAAAGAATAAGAGTAAAATTCCAAAGTCATTCAGAAATAATAAAAATAATTATTTGGTTGAGGAATCTTTGTCCAACGTATTATGATATTCCGTTTCATACATTATATTATAACCTTATAGAAGGAAATATTAAATTAGATAAAACAGACCAATATGAATGTAAGAGGTCAAAATTTCTGAGTGACCCTCTGAATAAAGAGAGAACTATGACCTTCTCGTTGTTATCTGTGTTTCTGTTCAGGGATATAACTTTTTGTCACATTAGCTTCTGATTAGTTACACATACAGTGAAAAATTGTTATTCTCAAACAACACCATAGTCCCCACCTCCTTCTAGAAGACAATATTATTATTATTACATGTGGTTTCACTTACCCACTCTGATAATGTAGAACCTGATGCTATAAAAACAAAATGCCTGGACAGTCTTGAAAGGTTTGCCTGCAGCATATTATGAATAAGGAGACAGAGATGATTGCCTGGAAATAACAAGGCAACAAGTTAACTCCACGGTAATATCGATGGCAATCTTGAAGGAAGAGAGGGGGGCAGTATTTCTAGCCTGTTGCGCCCTGTGGTGCCTCCAGTCAGATCTAATTGCCCTGTCTTAGTGGGTCTATTGTAATATAATTTTAAAAATCAGAATAATTGGATTTACTCCTAGCTGAAGCTGGTAGAGGATAAAAGTAAAATCCAGATTGCACAGGGGCTATTTAGGGAAGATCCAACCGACCTACCAGAAGCATCAGTTTCACTGCTGGTGGGGGTGTCCTGACTGTCTAACTCTGCAGTCCCTCAGTAACAGAATATCTGGACATTGCAGGTGCCTGAGGTATGGCAAATAAATGATTTTTTTCAAGGGTGAATCTGTTATATCCACTGGGTACACCTACTCTGTGGCAACTGCTCTGTGGGAGTTCATTTGTTATTAAGTTCCTTCACCTTTCTGATATGAGAAGTAGGTATGGCCATGTTTAGCTGATGCTAAAAAGGATATTCAGAATTACACAGCAATTTGGAAAAAAATCTTGTTTTGAAGCATGAAAATGGTTGGGACTGTTTACCTTAGACAGGAGAGGTATGAGAAGAGACACTGTGCAAACATTTAACAACAAATGCTCTGGGGCATGCAGATCCATGAATTTCAACTCTAGAAAGATCATCAGAAAAGTGTGAGGGGCACTTAGTTAAACCAAAAGGTGGGAAATTCAAGAATGATAAACTAAAAAAAAATCTTTCACAGAAGATATATAAAAACTGTGAAACTCCTTATCACAGAGGCTCTTGGAGGACAAGAAAGTAATAGGATTTAAAAGGGATTAGACATTTATATGCATATCTAGAAGAGTCAGAGGTATAATTAAAGATACCAAACATTTCAGAAAGGCTATTAAGCCTTGCATTCAAGCCTTACATCAGCCTCTATTAATGAAGGTATTTCTACATGAACTCTCGCAGGCAGACATGGTCTGGCTCTGCTGATGCTCTGATGCCACTGGACACGGAACAGCTTCACCTACTGCAACCCAGTTAAAGCAGCATGAAGCCAAGCAAGAGAGATTGAGCAGAGCTGTCAGCTTGCAAAAATTAGTTAAACCTAGAAATCTGGCAGCCCTGACCATCTGAGAGCAGTACCAAGACCCTGGTACTGAACCGTTGTAGTAAGAGTGATCATAGAATCATAAAATGGTTTAGGTTGGAAGGGACCTTAAAGATCATCTAGTTCCAACCCCCCTGCGATGGGCAGGGACACCTTCCACTAGACCAG
>VYXH01008589.1:82590-94917 GCA_013397275.1 Burhinus bistriatus
CCCCCCCCAAAAAAAAGACAGATTTTTAAAAGTCTGGATGAGATTAAAAAGAAATGCTCCCATTCTCTCCTTAATTTTTTGAAAAAAATAAGTCTGAGGATTTCCTGCACTTCACAGAGAGCTTCTATCAGGAATGAATGTTAAGTATTTCCATCTCATCTTCATCCCCACCTACCACGTACATTCTTTTGCACCATCTGAAATGGGCTTTACATTCTTTTTTGTACCAGTTTGGACACTTTTACAGAGAACTGAAGATGTCTATCTCTTGGGATTATATTAGAATTTTTTTTCTTAAGCCTTTGGATGATTTTTGCACCATAGCAAGTAAGATCCCCACTCTGAGCTTGGGTGAGTTATAGGAACACATTTCGCATTAGGTATCATCAAGTGGAACACGCTTCTGCTGCCCCCCATCACTCCGACTGTTTGGTAGTTCAAAGGTAGATCCCCACAATGGCATGTTAGAGCTCTCTGGACTTGCTGTATACCCTGGGGGGCATTGTGTCAAGGATTTAATAATGAAGATATTCCTTATTTTTCACTTGAGAAGGTTAAGGCATGCATCCAGTTGCCTGATTTAAATTGCTCTTTATTTTACAACCAAATTTAAGTCTTATAGGATACATTTTAACATGGAAATACCACCCCATTGACTTTACCAGGCTTTCTTCCTTTCTTAATGCTGGGCAGACATCAAGACTGTGTTGGAATAGGAGCAAACTGCTCAGCAGCGAGGAGGATCCAGTGCCAGCAGAGTGGAGGGAACTGAAAGGCATGCACGCACAAAGAGGTTACTTGCCTGGATCATTTTTTTTGCCTTTGATCTTCCTTGAATTTCTGTTGTCTAGATATCTACCCTTTCCCTCTGATAAATCCTTCCTTACCATTGAGCCATAATATGAGACGTTTATCTGCTCTACAGCCAGGTTGGTGGACCCCTACTCCATCTGAAGTTCTGTTGTGAGATATAAAGCTGATCAAGTAAAGAAATCCAGAATACAGCGCTGAGGTACAGAGAACCATCCATCAGCGTGGAGCTGCGTGTTCTTGCTAAAAAGGTTACTGCAAACCTCACCTTTAAGACATACAATGGTATACAAACAGCATGAAACACTAATTGGCCAGCCTCTTGTTAACTGACAACTGACTAAGCTGTCTTCGTGACTTCAGAATGGATAGCAGAACAGAAAATTAAAAAAGTAAAAAATAATCATGATGTTTCTGGCATCACAGTGTGGAGCTATTTTATGTGAAACTTTAAAAGACGTGTACCTTATAGCTAATGCTTCCTGTTGTCTAGGTAGAATGCAACAATATAATAAGTGTATACCGTATGATTCCCAGTTTTTTTGCAGATGGTAGTAATGACAAAAGACTTCTCTCATTCTTTGCTGCTACTATGGAATAGTCAAAATCTCCTTGGATGTCTGAACATTTTATATCATATAATCTAATAATTCAGTATAGCATCAGGTCACAGAAGGCTGATTCATCTATCTGACACATTCAGCTATCTATTAGATATATGCTAACCCTTATGCCCATACTGTACAGAGCACATTCTGTAAAAACTGAAGGAAAATATGACTTGACTTTATTTTTTCTAACGGGTCAGAGAGGTCACAGGGGTGAAAGACAGAAACATAGGTGCATTGTTCATCTAATATTTATTATGTTGAGTGCATACAGATTCTGCCAACATTTTGTGTTTGCTGAACTGCCTCCCCAAAATTTTAAGATCGGCCAAAAGGATCTGAGGCATGAAAATGCATTTATTTATTCTGCAATATTACTTCTTGGAAACTTGCTGCCTGAATTTTCTCCACATACAGGTCTTACAGCATCCTCTAATGTATGTCACCACAGATATACCCCTAATTATTAAATTGCCTTTAATGTGTTTAAGTCAAATATTTGCATTCATTGTCAGATATCAGAATTCACTTCCTTGTGATGGAGTTTCAATTAGCAATTATTGTCTGATGATTCCTTAGAAAAAAAGAGGCCTTAATAGTCACTGCACTAGCAGGTATAATGATGGCTACATTGGCCTATTGTTTGAGTTCTTGGCCAACTAGCAGAAGGTCACTGAGCCTCATACCATTGATGTGATCTGACTGAGCATGAAGTTAAAATTATAGTCTCACAATGAGCTGTGATGTTTTGGGTTGCAATGTTTGCAATTAGCCACAATGTGACCTTCATGTTTCATCCCTTAAAAGCAGAGTTACGTTATTGATTATTATTCCTGGCATTGCTGTAGTTTATTAGTTTTGTCAGATTTATTTTATATTCAGTTATTTGCCACATGAGGATTATGTGGCAAGTCATGGAGTATGTGCCACACTTTTTTATTACAGCAGATGTTCCTAAAATAGATGTAAGCATCTCTGCAAAAAGCAGCCCCTCTGTGCCAAATTCCGGCTTGTGCTAATGTGGGAACCCAGTAGGATGAGAGAAAGAGTATAAAGAACCTTTATCCGTTGCTGCTGGAATGACAGTTGCTGAATTTTGACAACGCACTGCAGATTGCAGTGAGTTGCGAAGAGAACAGGGATGGCTGAGGCCAAACCCTGGGTTTGCCCCTCTCTCTGCCATGCCCACTGTGCCCTGGAGTACCACGTGGGAGAGAGAGGGGCACTTATTAATGCAATCTCTCCCCGCCTGGAATGCAGGAATATTTTGTCAAAATTCAAACAATACACCATATACAGAATTTTTGTCTAGCATACATAGGCCTCAACAAATGGCCACATTTTTTCCCCAAATGCACTTATTTGGGGTGTGGTGAAAATATCTACCTCTGTGACCTGATATCTTCTCCTACCATAATTCATCCCGTTATTCTTACTGCAGATTGCGGGGTCATGCAAATCTTTCAAAATTGTCTTTTATTCTCCCTCTGTATTGAAGGTGCCACCAAAGCATCTAATATCACCACATACTGACTTTTTTCTCTCACCTTTAATGAGAGTTTTAAGTAAGTTTGTTCCTAAGAAAGAATCCTGAGAAACTTCAATAACAACTTCCCTCCAGAACAATAATTCCATTTAAACCGGAATTTGAATAAAGTCTTTGAATAAAAGTCTTCGAATTCAACAGAGAGCAGTGTTCCTTGCACCAGCACCAGCCCCTCCAGCTTCACCAATGATTTTCACATGTCACACTATCAGGTACTTTGTTGACACCTGGTTAGCTGTGATTTATCTCATTTCTTTTGTCCAAGTGAGTCAGTTATCTTTTCCAAAAGATCTGTCAGTTTGTCTGGCAGGATCTTCGCTTGGTTACTTAAATTGCACTTAAGCCTGTTTTTCTTGTGATATCTGATGAATCAGATGACTGCCCTCTAAAATCTATTCTGACGTTTATATAAAAATAGGTTATTTTAAGTCTTCTTGATGAAGCAGGACTTTAGGGCTGAGGAGGGGTAACTTAGACTGCTAACGGGACTAGGAGAACTGCTAGAACTAGTAGAACTGTTAGGACCAGTAGAACTACTAAGACTAGTGGGCTTTGCTATGCCCATTTCTGACTGTGGAGGTGGGAAAATTGGTTTGAACTTCCAGGGAAGTTTTAGAGATGAAGTCAAACTCATGACCCTGAATCTATAGACAGAGACATAATTCATTTGTGCCCCATGTCCTGTAAGTGTGAGCAGAAACACGAACTTTTCTAATACCACATTCGGCTATGCTCCCCTGTTTTTCAAAATCTTACTCTAGAGTGTTCCGTGTCTCTGGCGAGTTTTCAACATCTTCTGGGAAATGGTGCCGTTTCCTGCAATGATGTGAAAGTACTGTCCGACAGAAGGTGTTGCTATTTTTAGGAGAACCAACCACAGAACAGTTAGGAAATTCAGACCAGCCTTGTAATTTCCAGGCCTTGGCTACAGAAGCCAAGCATCCCAAAGCAAGTCACTTGTCACTGACTCAAGCTGAAGTACAGGAAAGTCAAAGAACTATGTGTGGTAGACCAACAGCAGGCTAAAACTCCCACCCAGCATCCACATTTAAACTTGTATAAGACCTCATGGTGGAGCAGTTTTGATTTCATGGAGGTCTAGCCAGGCATAGCAGGCTGCAAAGGGAATGCAATTTGATTTTGAGATAGGAAGGAAGGAAGGGGAAAGAGAGCAAGAAGTTATACTCGCTGAGGAGGTAAGTGTGGGACAAGCTGTTTTACCAAGACTTGGGGAGTGGGTCAGAAGCAGTTCTATGTTATCAGTGGCTTCAGTAGAGTGTTTGTGGGTTTTAGCAATTTTTAAATAGGCAAATTAGACCTAGAGAAGCAACGACAGCCTGTGTATACATGTGTATGCACAGTAGACTCTCTCCCTGACAGCTGATGATAAACATTCTTCACAAAGAGAGTATTCCCAGCAGAGATCTCCCAAGTTTCACTTGCAACATTGCTAATCTCAGCAACTGAAGAAGGTATCTTCAGGGTAGAAATTCTGCCAATGAGGCTTGTGAGGTAATGAGGTAATAGGCCATGTGTTGTGTGACAAATCAGCTCAGGTTGGAAGGCAGCGATGATACAACCCTATTTGGCAGCATGGGAAGGCAGAGAGATTAGATTCCACCTGCTGTCAGTTAAGCTTTTGCATCACTTCACTTGTGTTTGCCAGGATATCCACAAGCCTACGCCAATAAAAAGATGAATATGTGTTTTCTAAACTGGATTGTAGCATTTTATAACAAGTTTATTAAGGATTTAGTCCAAGTTCTTCAATTATTGCTGAAGATTAAAGTGTATTTTGTCATTGACTGCAAAATTATTTGTGTTGGTGTGCTCGCCGAATCTTTCTCTGGCTCACAATATTTTTCTTCTGGCTTTTCAGTGGTGAGTTCCAGGAGGATGCTGCAGGTATGTGTTCATATTGCTCTGCCTTTTTGTTTCTCATTCCTGGCTGCTGCTTCACACCTGTGTATAGTCCGTAGGCATGTGAATAAATAGCCTTCCAAGCAAGGATGTGCTTTTGTAGCTCTTTTCTAACAGGGTTTGGCTTTCTCACATTGACGACAGCCTCTTCAGTGCCAGTGCTGCGGATATACAGCTTTGGCGTTGCTATCCACAGACAGACCCCCTTGCAAATGTCTTTCCAGTGCAACCTCGATGAAAGGAAACTTTTGGACTGCATTCAGACAAATAATGAAATTCATCTTCTTTATATCACTTGTACACTTTTGTATATTGGATTCAATACCAGTTGCAGTTGCTCAGCAGTTCCGAAAAAGCAGGTAAATTGTGGAGCATTGACTTATTCGAATTATAAAAGCTCCAAAGAGATGCTTATAGATAGTTTGTGGAGCCAACTGTAAAATAACTGTTATAATGAAATCTTAAATACAATGGGCTATTTTGTTCAACACAACGAAGGCAGAAGATTAAAATAAACCTCCTCTGGTATGCAGTGCTCCATAAAAGTTACTACATCTGGACCCTGGTGGGTATTGACTTTGAGAGCTGAGGACTACTTTCTGCAAAGTGCCATTACTTGTAATTCTGTGCCACTTAAATTGTTTTCAGAATCTGCGTTGTCAAATTGTTCCAGTGATTTGCTGGAAGGAAAACTAAAACTCTTCCCACGCTCATGCCACCACTCTAACTCCCCTTGGAGTGCCATGGATCCAGGTCTTTCCAGAGGTGGTTGGGAAACAACAGTATTTCCTGAAGCAGGTCTGCCCGTCTAGACAGAAAAAATAATCCACCACCACATCCCACACTGTTTTCTAATTTCAAAACACATGGACTCCTCTATTTTGCTGCCTACGTTGACAGCCATGTCAGGCTGCAGCACCAAGCAGCCTCACTGAAACATAGGAATCCCATGCTATTGCTGGGATGCTCCAAGACAGCCAAGACAAAAAGACAGCGAAGTACTGGAAAGAGTCCAGCGGAGGGNGCCTTTCCTGGTCTGTGATTCTGTAATTCTGCAAATGGTTATTAGGAACCACTCTTATGTGGTTTCCATGAGCTCCGGAAGCTGCAGTCCTAAAAAAGCCCTGCCAAACTCCTTTGCTAACACCAGGGACCTTGAGGGTCAGTGACTGCGGAGAATATTTCTGGGTCATCTTTGCTGACCTGGTGCACACCAAAGGGTTTCCAACCACAGCTGAGTGGGCTGAAGATGCCCCTTATCTCTACTGACACGGGATGGGAGCAGCAGCAGCAAAACCATACCCGCAGAGTGGCCCTTTTCCCAGCCACAGTCACTCATGGGAGATGTGCTGAGCTTCTAGGCAGCTGCTGAAAGACACGGTGTTTTCTTAGCCTTGCTTGGAAAGGGTGGAGGAGTTCTGCACTTTTTTTTTTTTTTTGTTGGGTTTTTATTGTTTTCCTCATTAATTTTTCATGTTTGGTAGCAGATGGGACAAAGTAGCAGGGACTCTGAGCACTGGCCTCTAATCATGTTCAGTTTTTATCTAATGGTTTGTAAAGGAAACGGTGGGACAAGAGGGACACCCTCGTGTTGGTCTGATGCGTCCCAGCGTCGGAGGGCAGCCACGTGAAGGAGGACCTCGGCAGCCTTTTCATTTGCAGGCTGGTGTGTAAGACAGGGAAAATTCACACCCGTTGATCCATACTCTCACGTTTGGCTTTTTAAAATAAACCCGCTTACCTGTACACAGGGGCTGTTTGCAGAACGAGCACCTGCCTCATATATTTCATGTGTAACCTTGAGGGCTTCCAGTAAGGTAATTCTCATGCTGGGATGAGCTAATCTAGCACAAAATGCTACACCTGCTTCGTTCTGCTAACAAATAGGCCTCTGCCTGCCGACGACTGCCTGACCTGACTTATTATACCTTCCCCATCAGCAGAAAGACTCATATCATCACTGGGCCAAAGGTGAATTGCCTGGAGACAAAGTTGGAATGAATTTTTTGCAGTCCCATTTCGCCAGGCATTCAAACCACTTCATCCTGAGGAGCGAAGACCTTTAACTCTGTCACATTTATATATGCTTATAAGGACGGAGAAGGTTCTCCCCGCAAATCGGCTCGGAGTGAATGTATCAAAACAGGTAAGCTGGAGGAAAGTGTTTTTGTCTCTCTTGCCTTTTGTTCAACAACACTATCGCCCAGATGAAGAAGAGGTATGGATGTCCACTGCGGTGCCGAAGCTCCCCGTGTCTATTACCATCTCGAGTTAAACACGCATAGCATGCTGTAATACATGTTAAAGGATGCGGATATTCAAAATTCACGTACAGCAATGGGTTACGCGGGGAGAGCGAGGAGGGGAAGTCATGAATTATATGCTCGTATTTGGCTTCTGGTCCAGAAAAACATCGAGATGTTTCCAGCCGATGCCAGTTTTCCATTTGAAATGTTGCTTTGTATTTATAGTTTTCTTAATCCCTAAAGCAAAAGAGGCTAATATTCATTTAAAACCCAATAACAATTAAAATCCCCAATAACAATTAAAACCTACAATGAACAACTGCTCTAGCTTTGTTTATTGCACACATAAATAATCATACTTCAATGAACATGTTAGTATCTATGATCTCTTCCCAGATTAAGGTTGCCTCGAGACTGCTTGCTTTGGCTACTGTAAATGTGACATGAATTACACTCAGGAATATGTGTCTTACATGCTGGGTTTGAAGTAAATTATTTTCTTCTAATATACCTACACAACTGTCACAAGGAATTACACTGCAGATTTAGTGATGTTAAGTGTCAATTGTAATTTGGTGACAGCCATTTTATTGGCTATGCATATTGCTCTGCGAGGACCTGCTTCTCAGTATGGAGGCCACCGTATCATTAAAAACCAGTGATCCTTCACTGATGACATAATTTGACTGGCAGAGAGAGGAGCAGTGAGGGGCTTGCTTCCACCTGCATGGAATCTGCTGTGTGTCAGAGATGAATTTGCCTTCAAATTAGAAACAGCACAGCAGACTGGTGGCTGTGATTTTGCTTGATTTCTTTTAAGGAGTTTCACTGGAATGGTTACTGAGCAGCTGATAGGAGTCTGCTTTAATATGTCAAACGTTTATATTATGCAGCCTGTAAACATTTCAAATATTTTTAGCCACAGTATACAGGGAGTTATCAGTGAAATACTTGCGGCTGAACTGAGCCACATGCTCCCCCCCTTGCTTCTGCACATCCATCCATCCATCCATCCATCCATCCATCCATCCATCCATTCTTTTCTCCGCAAGTCTGTCTCTGCAATACACTCACGGTATTAAATTTATGTGTTAAAAAAGGAAAAAAAATGTGTTAACATAAAACCAGTGTTTCAACAGATAAAATAAATCATACAAGCTGTGTAAAAATTTAGAGTAAGAGCAGAACCATAATCATACATTCTGAAAATTTTATAAACTGACAATTCAAGTTATGTGTTTTATGCTAATACACATAGTGGTAGGTTCTAACAAACTGTGATTCACACATAAAGAGTAGAAAAGTTGAAGGTATTATATATGTAATATCTATTTTTCACATGTACATCTTTATATATACATTATGTACTTATTCTGAGAAAGAGGAAATAGATTCCGAGACTTTCTTAGCAAATTTAAATCAATATAGCTGCCTTTCCATTTTCAGTATTTAAATTAAATTTTTTGCTGCAAGGCACTGCAAGGAACAAAGCAAAGTACCTTAAAAGAAAGTGTTTCCCTAGTAATTTCACCTCATTTCACACCTATTTGGCAGCTTTTCTTAGCCAATTGGTTTCATTGAAAATGCTGACAACGTTCACCTATTAGAATTGTCCATATGGTAAGGTGTGCTTTCCCCTTGGATTCACTTTATTAACTTTAAATGTAGAAAATAACTTTTTTTTTTTCCTTAAGACTACCGACATTCCTCAATATATACTTTTGTCTGTCTCCCATTTTTTCACACTGCTTGTTCTACTTTTTTTGAAAAATCTTTACTGAACAATAAACAGCATAAATTATTCAGCCAATTTCAGTCCAGTAGCATAAATCATACTCTAGCAGACATGCTACTTATGACAAATGCTTTGTCTAAGAGAAACATACCACTGAAGGTTTAATCAGAAGCTCTAAACATTTCAGACTTGCTCAATTTTATTCTTGGCAAGAAGCACTGTTTTTTGCTATATCTTCCAAAGCTTTGGGGGAATGTTCATTTTTCCCATGAGAATACTGAGGCCATTTTTACCCACTCCAGGAAAGGGGAGGGTGTTAATAAAAGAGCACTTTCCTCAAGAAAAATTCAAATGGGATTGGCAAAACTTCTTGCTCTTGAAAGCTCGTTTCAGAGGCAGCCTTGGATGTTTTAAGTGCTTCCTATATGATGAAGTATCAGGACTTGCATACAGTCCCTTTTGAAAGCATAAACAGCATGTATGAAAACATAACCTTTTATGGGATAAAAGGTTTCTTAAGATTTTATTAGCACAATTTGGAAAAAAAAAAAAAAAAGAAAAAGAAACCACTGAACTAACACCCTCCTGTTTTGCTGTGCTGTTTAAATAAGTCCATTACATGCTTTGGCACAATTACCTTTCATCTGATTTAGAATCACGGTTTTGTACAGCTAGAAGTGTTGAATAACTGCTTCGTCCAGAACCAAAGCCTGGCTTTAAATATTAAACGGAAATTTCCATTGGTTCAGAGGAATTTTTAGCTTTGTTGCTAGCTATTCTGAAAATTATTTTTGAAGAATATCTGTTTTGCTGTTAGGATTGTCTTTTTTATGTCACTGCTGTAGAAGCCTGTAGCCTTATGGAATAGCCAGTCCATAGCCGCCACGTTCCCAAAATTAGTACCTATATTGTAATGCAAGGTCTTGCATTGGGTCCGTTCAGGGTTTGTATTCTGCAGCTCCAGTCAATACAGTTCTCTTTTATTGATCACAGTGCTTTTGTTTCAGCATCATCTAAAATGTCAGCTGAGGTCCTGGAATAAGGCTCAGCTTCCTGGATGGCTACCTCTTGCATAGCCAAGAAAAACACTGTTGAGTCAAATTTATATAAAACAGCAACCTGAAAAAATGCTGGGATAACAGAATGGTGGGAAGAGAATTGCAGATAAACTACTGTCATCAGCACAGTGCAGAGGTTATGCATAGTTGTGTGAATGCAACACAAATTATGAATAGTTTTCAACTAAAGAGCAGAACATTTAAAATATATAGGCTCAGGATCTAGCTGACCTTATCCACCAGATTAAAACAATCTGAAAAGTAACCGTATATAGAGGCAAAACAGCTAACATGTCCTTTTAAAGAAAAGTTGTTTTTGTTATTTTTAAGTTCTGGCTGAAATGAAGACAGCTGAATAGAGAAGGACCAGATGCAGAATGCCTATGCCAGTTGTTGTTATTTTAGGTCATACTAGTCAGCACCAAATAAAAGGGAACATAAGTATTGACATCCTAAATCAAGGCTGTGGTCTGCTGAGTCTCATAGATACTTTAGCTTAAGAAAAAGATGCACCACTAGGCACAGTGAGGGAATCTATTACCTGTTAGTGTTTCTTCATGCTTCCTGAGTGGGTGATTTGCATAAAGCTTTGAGTTCAAGATGGTGTATTCATTTCACAAACATTTTTGGATTATATATATTTTAATTATTAGAAGTCTTTTTTGCAGGTACCCGGCCCGTCCTACATGAGTCTTGTGAGATGCTTGGTCTCAGAGGTATCATACGTTGAATCTCCATAGCATCATCACAGGCTGAGCAAGTGTTTATCTTTATTAGTTCACCTTACTAATATTACAAAAAGAAACCCAAAAAGTAGCACAAAGCT
The DNA here is from genome assembly GCA_013397275.1 of Burhinus bistriatus. Lineage (NCBI taxonomy): Eukaryota > Metazoa > Chordata > Aves > Charadriiformes > Burhinidae > Burhinus > Burhinus bistriatus. The sequence goes on from VYXH01008589.1 coordinate 93,340, forward strand.
CCCATTATAAACCAACTGTCAGACACAAAAGAAAAAAGACACACTTCTGTGCCTAAATGACTCTTACTTCATTTGAAAAAAAAAAAAAACAAACCAAAAAAAGCCCAAAAAGCAAATATGAAATCTAGGGGAGAGAGATGGAGATTGTCTGACACATTTTGCTTCTCAACTAGTGCTGTGGCAGGGTGAGAGCACACTCCTCTAACGTTAAAGGAGTGTAAAGAGCGTAAGGAAAGCAGAGTGACATTCCCTCTCCTTTACTTAGTTGCTCCCACCAAGCCTTCCAGTGCACCTCTTCATTCTGACACTGTGACCTGTTTTGACCAGACCCTTATTCTTTCTTGGTCCTGTGAAAATCGCTGCTAGAGCAAAGCTCTGCGTGAAGGTTTAAATGTGGAATCAGCTCAGTGAAGAGACAGAAGCCTGGATCCTGCGGTCCCTGTTATGCAAAACGTCCCTTGCCCAAACTGATGTTTGAATTCCACAAGTGCGAGCAATAATGCACATCTCTGGCCGAGCGCTGCTCATTCATTTAAATGCAATTTTTCCTCATATAAAGGGCCGGCATAGGGAGGGAAATATGAAGATTTGTAACCTGAACATTTTGGATATTTTTTTCCCTTTGGACCCAATTGGAAGGCAGGGAGCCTTCTCATAGCGCTGTAACTCAGTCTTGAGTGTAAAGGATTAAGAGCAGGACTTTTTTTAAATGTTAGCAGTGACTATAAGAATAACCTAGCAGATTGTTGGTTGGTCCGGTACATAAAATTAAAAAGGACAAAAGAACGAGGTCCTAAGTGTAAAATAAGAGTCAAAGATGTTGGATATGGCCTTCAGATCTTTTAGTAATGTTCAATTGCATTTTAATTAATTGTGATATTGGCGATCATGGAGTTCAAAAACAACAGGTGTAAAGAAGCTACAATTATGTGAAAGGGGTAGATCCTGATTTAGTTAATATATTATGTGTAGACTTTTGATCATAAATAAGGACCAGTAAATGTGAGGTGTTTGAAGTGAAGAAGGCACCATCCCAATTAGAGTGAAAACTTAATACAGGGATATTTTCTTTACTATTTTTGTATGTTTTCCAGTTTGTCCTCTTCAATTTTTCTTGGAATTCTGTTCTAAGTAAACTGGTTCGTGAAAGTCTAACAACTGTTAGGAAAGTCCATGACTTAGCAAGACATAGGCGTCAAACCACCTCCAGGAATAAAGCAAGTTCAAGCAGGGTCATACTTTTCTTCTGAAAAGACTTAAGAAAACCCACTCCAAACCATGCTACCACAAATGATCCCAAAATCCACATCAAACCATTCTGTGTAATGAAAGCATCAGTTCACAATCTGAGATTCTTTGTAGCTTTCTGTTGAAGTCTGAAATGGAATCCACAAAACCACCTGCTGAGGCATGCCAGCTTGAGAAGAGGCAGAAGACCACAAGAATGTATTACTTCCACTTTTCACAAACTTGTTCAAGATTTCTTCTGGTTGTTGAATCATGACTTCAGGTAAGAAAACAGATTTTTTTTTTTTTTTTTTTTTTTTTTTTTCAGGGGGTTTTCCTTGAAGGGGGGAA
>VYXH01008589.1:94990-109549 GCA_013397275.1 Burhinus bistriatus
ACTTTCGGGAAAAAAAAATATTTTTTTTTTTTTTTTTTTTTTTTTTTTACCAGGGGCTTGCCTATGAAGTGAGAAACCTGGGACCTGCTCAGAGCAGTGCAATCTGTGAAGAATCATATTTGAATGTTTTTCTGCAATAGCCCATTTTCTGGGGTAGCCAAACTCTATTTTTTTTCTAGATAGCCTTCTCTTTTATTTTCTGTGTTATAAGTGATGACAAAGTTCACTGCAGTCACTGGAAGGATGCTTTTGCATATGACTACGGATTTTGTTCTTGCTTCACCTTCTGTTTATATGTTAGTAAGCACAATTCATGACAAGTCTTTTTGCATTGGCAAGTAAATCACTTCTCTTTTCCTTGCAAATCCCACATTTGTCTCATTTTTTGGTGTTTTCTCAATTACAGCACCTCTCATCCCAGTAGATCCTAAAGTACTTGCCAGCTTAACACCCCCTGATGTACAAATGACTGCATTTCTCATAATAGTAGCATGGGGTTTTAACTCACTCTCATAACAACCTTGACAAGGCAACTTTGTTCTTTACATAATGTCTTTAATTGGGCACACACTGGTTGTTAGGGTAGGATTAATTGTGAGCATCTGGGCATTTATTTATTTACTGGGTTTTTTTGTTGTTTTTTTTTTTTTTTTTTCCCTGACAGAGAGAGTACTGAAGTCTTTGCTATGAGAAAAATCACATAAAGACTTGGCAAGTACCTTGAATTTATAAAGGCCTAAGAACCCTTAAAGGGGGATTACATTTCAACAGTGTCTCTTTAAATTTGTGCAAGTTGTGTACATCAGAAAACAGTAGGTTTGTATGATAACTGGATAAATAAGAATGCGAACCCTCATTCAACTCCATGTGCTTGTGAAAAGAAGGGGAAAAAAAAAAGGTACTATTGTAGTTAATGTTAGTTTTATGAAAGGGAAGGACAACCTCCTGAAACTGAAGGTTGACCTATTGTTAAAGCTATGCCTGAAATTAGCCTTTTCATTATTGAGGAGAGCTGTCTCTTAAAGCTTCTATACTCCCCCAGGTGCCATAGGGTAGGTCTGTAGGATGGAAGTTCTACACCAGCAAGAGGATCCCAGTGAAAGACCCCGGTCTCCGAGCTGCATTCAGCAAAAGAGACATATATGCACTCCATCCAGTTATATTTTGTATTTGGAGTCACTAGAGACCCCTATTAATGGACTAGAGTAATCCAGGAAGAATCAGTGGATTACAAACACACTGGTATCAGTCATACTGTTGGGCATGAAGAAGTGACCAAAGATAGAAAGGATGAGGGAGTTTTTGGTAAGATCGGTAGTCAGGACAACTCATAATCATTGATGGGCAATATATAGAGAGATAAGTAAGGAGCTGTGGGACAAGGAAGACATCTGTGTTGCCTTTTGAATGTTGACAGTGATAATTTAAGCACATTCCTTTTGCAAAGCAGGTCGAGTGGTTGGAGATTCCCGGCCTACATGTTAGTAGTCCTTTGCTGGAAGACGGCATTCCCTAGAGTACAGATATGTGAATGCTCGTCATTTACTTCAGTCAGTGCTATCAGCTCAAAGTCCTCAAAAACTTGAGTTAACTTGGGGTCTGCTGTTGTGGATAAAGAATAGCTCAACTGTCCTAAACTTCTGGCTGACATATGGAGGGAACTACTTCTAGTTTCCAGTCAACGACAACCAGCTAAGTGGAGTGATGCCTCTAGCTACACAAACACCTGTCCATGCCTTGACTCTCACCGCATATAATCCATGAAACACTTCACTCCATGTATCCTGTAGAAATCATATTAACTGCAATGTTTTGCAAGGACACTGATTGTTTTGAAGTTCTCTGAAGATGTAAGGTGCTTTAACTATGCTTAGATGTTCTAGCTATGGGTAATAACTAGTCATGACAAAATAACAACAGTTTTTTATAATGTAGCAAACCATCCATATATATTCTGTAAACTCGTTCGTATTAGGCACATCATCTGGACCAGAGCAGATGATCCTGGGCCAGGAACATGGTTTGTAGAACATGGCAGAAGTCCTGGGATGGAAAACCCTCCAGAACACAACTGTAGCTCTTTCAGTAAACCCCTTCCTTGGCTTCCATTTCTTAATGGAATATCACAGAGAAAGTGGCAGTGAGGACATGGCTTTGTGGGGTAAGCCTCAGAAACCCTTACCAATAGGCTAGAAATTCCACTAAATGTTTCAGACATGAGCCTAATTTCTTTCAAGAATTAGTTTGTTATGGAACATACTAATGAAGCAAGGCAGGTGTGATTCTCCAGTGCATCTCTTTGCTAATTTTAGGTTGTACCCCAGTGCCAAAGAATGGGCTAACATAAAGGTTGGAAACTCTATCTGGAATGATTTCTGTCAGCATGCCATAGACATACATACTTTGGTTGGAAACAATGGACAAAATTTACCTTTTTTTGCAGTTGCTATCTTCTGTTTCAACCTGGTGTATCCTACTTTGTTCCTTTCCTAGAAGTCAACATTCAACCGTTACAGAAAATTAACATGTCCCTTTAAAATCCCTTGGCCAAAATAAAGACTATTTCAACAGCTATATGCATGTAAGTACATTTATTAAAGTAATTAAAATTGCTTGGGATTAACAGAACCAAACACCTAAGCTTTCAGGAGAGCTAGGCTGATGTTTTTTATACTTTCCTAAACAAAGGATTTATCATCTTTTATAAAATGTGAGGTTATTTCTCTAAAGGTGGTTTGGCATATGTTCCCCTGTATTTTAATACTCAGTTGCTTTGCATCAGGAGTGATATGCTGTTTTCTGATGAAACTTGGAAGTTTTCGTTTGAAAAATGATGTGTCTTATAGCTAGCATGGACTAAGCAATTTTAGCTATGGCAGAGCAATAAAAAACATTCTTACCATGGATTCATTGAAGGTGCAAGGACAAATATTAACCTTGGTGGGTCTATTATAGCACTTATTTAAAGGAAGAAGAAAGGAAGGAAAGGCATTCATATTTAAATTGTCTCTATGTCTTCGTAAGGAGAAGCAGATTTATAAACCTGAGCAAATACAGGTTTAGGATGCTGTTAATGTGTCTAGGACGCTGTTTAGGATGCTGTTAATGTGTTTAAAAATATTTTCAAAAAACAAAATATGAAACTAAATAACAGTTTGCACAAATTCCAGAACTGGACTTCTTGCTCATTTTCAGCAGTAGAAATACATACAGTGCATACACATATTTAGGTATAGATTTAGTTTGTTTAGCTAATTTGCTAATGATTCAGAAATTAACAATTCATAACGCTGACTGTAACTAAATAATGAATATAAAAGACACACTTTCATATGTACAATAAGAACATAATTAATTGAACTGTATCAAATGTAGTACAGAAAACCTTTACCTGTGTATAGAAATGATAAAGGCAAATCCTGTTCATCCTAAGCAAACAAGACACCTATTGAAACCGAAGGGACTGTTCTCAGGAGTAATGCAAAAAGGATTTGGCCCGTGCATATTATTTAGGAATGAGCTGAATCCTGCCTATGCGGGCAGAAGAGGCAAATAGGTACACTGAAATATGCAGACCTGGTCTATACTTCGCAACTCCTACAGAAATTTTGAAACGATTCTTTACTATTTAGTTTTTTATTTTTTGGAGGGGGGTGAAAAACATAATGAATCTTTTTACATCGAACTGGGCAACCTGACCATCCCATCTGCGAAGTGAAGCTGTAAACTTTGCGTGGGCAGGGCCCGCAGGATTAGAATTTCTCAAGTGATAAAAAACTACAGGCCACAGTTTCAGATTTGTTTTTGCCAGTCCGGACTCCTAGTTGATCCCACTTTTAGAACTGATGTGCAATATTTAGAGCCTGGCACAAAGCCAGCAATATCATTAAATCCTCTCTGCTAGCTCTGGCAGAGAGCAGTTCCAGGCTAGGAGCTGTCTTCATGTCAGCACAACTTCTTAAATACCCACAAGATGGAAAAAGGGAAAGTAAATGAATTATTCAGGAGTAAGTTTGGTAATCAAAGACTGAGAGGTTTTATTAAAACAAGAACAAAGCTCTTGCCATCAATTAAAGCACTTCCGTCTTTATGTAAATGCTTAACAAAAGAAATGAAGCTGTTTCTAGTCCTTCCCGCAATGCATGGGGGATTTCATGGTGAGAGTGCTGAGCCCTCAGCCCTGAGCGTTGCTCCATGTGGATGGACACCCCTGCCCGAAGAGGAGCCATCCGCTCCCACCTAGAGGATCGCAGCGTTTGCCTTCAGAACTAGTTCACCACTTCAAATTCAAGCCTGGCCACCCCCAAAATCTGGTCCTGCTTCTCCTTTCATCTAGGGGCAAAGAACATAGTTTTCAAAGGAAAAGCAGGACTATTTATCATTAGGACACTAATTCAGATATCTTCTTTTGCTCAGTGCTTATTTTCTTAGTGTGAATTAAGACCATCACATTAATTGGATGTATTTTACATTTTTAGGGGGAAAAAATCTTAAGATATTTTTTATTTGCATGCTTTTTCTATGCATACGTGCAGGAAAATATAAGAAATAATGGGCTAGTTTATCACTATACGTATGAACTTCACAGACTGCACTGAATTATTGGTTTCTGAAGGAAATAATATTATCAGGTCACCAAAATGCAAAGCAGTATTACATTTTAGTAGATAATTTCTGAAAAGTGCTTACTTTTGAAATAAATAAAAAAAAAAATGAAAGAGAAAAATCCTGGTAACAGTGCTGACTGAAAAAAAATATTTATATTTATATTAAACCCCTCAGCTAGATTCTCAGACACATCACTGCTTAAAATGCAGTCACCTGACAAAAACAGTTCTAATTATTACCCCCTTGGGCTAACATTTTTCAGAGTGACTGGCTAAAATGCACTCCAACTCATAATTTCTATCTCTGACAGTGGAAGACATAACCTAGTTTCCTCTAATGCAAAAGTCTCTAATCTAGAGGGCAAGACCCTGTTCCGTATAACACTGAAGGGAGAAAATGCAATTTGAGCACAAGGAAATTGCACACATAGTTTGATAGTTCTACCATTCTCATTTTTTTTCCCCAGGATTAAATGTCTTGTTTTATTTTATGCTAAATTATGACCTGGCTAGGACTTGTATATATTCTTAGTCATGTTCTGGAAATTTTATGCCATAAAAACAAAGAGGTATAGAAATGCAGTCTAACTTTCTTCTTCACATTTTAGTCATTAAAAATTCCAAATTTCCATACAGGAGGTAAGTATACCTTTTTCTTAATGGATAATTTTTGCTTTGGCAAGTGGCACTTGCAAACAATGAGCTTCATTCACCTCTGGGTTAATCCAGTTGTGTATCAGCACAATGTGATTGATTTCATATTGGTGTAATGCAGTAGTGAGTCAGGCTCCAAGGTTTGAAAACAGAGCACTACATTAACATCTACATTTGTATACTGAAGCACTGGGGAACAGATTTTCAGATGGGCTTCATCCCAGCATCGTTTCCCTTGCAGCACATTTTTCACCACCAAAAATAAAAATAAAAAAGTGTCCATAATTTTGTGCTCATGAGCACCACAGGGAACAAAAATTAGAAAGTCTCTTGGATAGCGAACTCGCTGAATTATACATGCACCTGCCTGAATTATACATGTAATTGAGTAGTTAGATGCTTAACTACTAATATTTGCAATAGAGGGTACCTGCCAAAATCCGGGCCCCGATGTGCAAGCTCAACTGCTATCAGCCTCTCAGCTGACACCAGCAGATTTACCGGGGTGCATGGGGGGGGCTGCCCCACTCCAATTAGCACCACCCAAATGGTACAGCCTTCCCTTCCCCTCGGCATCAGGGACGCCGCTGCATCTGCCCCTGGCTGAGCCTGACCAGAAGGATTCCTGGCATTACTAGGAGAAATTAATTTACTTTTTTTGTTGTTTTGTTTTGTTTTGTTTTGTTCAGTTCACGTAGGCAGTGGCTGCATAATAAATTTACCTCAATCTGATAAAGCCAAAAATGCTGAAAGGGTTTCAAGGAAGTGAGTCAGGAATCCTGGAAGAGATGCTTTTTGCGCTGGGGTTGTATTAACGATTTTTATTTCTCCCAGTTTAAGAACCACCCTTTCCTTTGTAGCTTGACAGCTGCTGCTTAACACCTTTTTTTCCAGCTGGCAGGGCAGCTGGGTGAGCACGTTTGTGGTTAGTACCGGTGCATTGCCTTTGCGAGCAGTAGGGGCACCCGTTCCCTCCTGAAAACGTATGACACACTCACATCTCATACATCTTCCATCTCTTTGAGGAGCACCTAGAAGTACTGGTGGCAAAAGTACAGTCCAAATAAAGGAGAATCAAAGCTTTCTTCCATTAAAACTCTCATTGCTGCAATGTTTACATTTGAAACTCTCTCTACAGACTTGTGCACTGACTCAAGTAGAAGAAGGAAGCTCATTACTCCACTTTTTTCTTTCAGCTGGACTCTATTTTTTTTCTTTTTAAATACCAATGCTTGGCAGAGTTTTCAGTGAATTATAGTACTTTGTGCTGTTGAGTCAGTGCTGGATGAATGGTCTCCTTTGCCTTTTTTTAAGGACAGAGAATGAGTGAACGTGAGCAGTGCAAACAGGGGCCTGAGGCCATAATCACCAGAAAGCTTAAGCCTATGAAAATCACTTGGGTTCACACTCTGGGCAGAGAACATTTTTTTTTTTTTTTTTAATGCATTTTTGTATCCATACACACATCTGTTTGCAAGATCTCAGCCCATGCTTGCAGAGAAGATCGTGGTATTTTCTAGCATCCACCTAGCAGGCTGAAATTACAAAGGGAGCAACATCTTTGGAGGGTGAGTTTGGCTGGCCGGCTAAGGGCTTTGTAGGACATGGTACATGGTACAAGGACTACTGCACGAGGCCATAAAATACAAGATACCTGGTGGGTGGATTCTTGTTTAAATGAGTTTACCCTTTGCAATCAGGAAAGAGAGCAGAGATGTTGAGTATTGAAGAGCAAGCCTGGGTTTAGCTGAGCCGTGCAATCCCAGTAAAATGCCATCTCCCCAGATATTACACATTATTAGAAGGTTTCCTTGTATTTGTGTAGTTAGTGAGGCAAGCAGGGAGATATAAAGCAAACTATTTATTTGCTACTGTCAAGTATCACACTATTAGCAATTAATCTCTAAATTACCTTGTTTTCTACCTTTTTTTTCCCTGCCTGCGAGGACTTGAGCTCATAAAACATCAGCAGAATCCTAAGGGATTTCCAAGAAAACTTCTATTCTGAAACAAGCCTGTCAATATTAAGCATATCTTACACTTACTGCAGTCAGGCATATCAGCAACCCTTACACCTGGCTGTGGTGGACCACCTGCAAAGTTCAAAGAGTTGTTGATGTCACCTTGAACCATCAGTTTTCAGGCATCCTGTGCAGACCTCTGCTTGTCAGCTTGACCAGGGCCAGGAGAAGCCCAGTTCCTCTCAGATGCTGTAGGAGGCACACGATTAATAGCTTTTAGCCTGTGCGGGTGAGTGAGATTATAGTCAATGAAAAAGGCTTAGCACCCATTCACCAAGACAGCTGTCCTCCGGTAGCTGGCTTTCATAAAGGTCCATTCTTCAATATAGATTAAGCGATGGCTTGCCCTTCAACGTGACACAGCGTAAATACTGAAAGATCCTTTATGCCGTTGGTATTTAAATTCGGACTGACAAATTAGCCATAACTACTACCTGAGGGAATAATCCTACAACAGCTCTTACGCAGCCAATGAATTAGCAAGGCAAGAACTTCCTACAGGCAAGTCACTCAAATAACCTCTGCGGAAACCCAAACTCTAAGCAGCAAAGTGCTAAAATGTGCCCAAAGTCTCAGGTAGAGCCACACAGGCTGAGCTCGGCTCATCAAATTGACCACCAGCATTGGTGAGGCTGAAGAAGAGCTGGAGGAAACCCCAGAATCAAGGGGAAGGGATAGGGTGGACAGGGAGCACATATCAACATGGAAAACATTCCCGAGGGAGATACTGCTCTTAAAAGGCTGGAAACCATGGCCCCCAGTCCCTGACTGATGAACTGATGAGGCTTTTACTTTCCATCTTTCATAAGTCAGTAATGATGTTAGCTTTGTGAGAAGGCCAACAGTTTGGTCACTGTCTCAGCCTGGGCAGGCTTATTCGCCTTTCAATCACTCTTCGGCTATCTCCTGCCAGCATTTGTGCTGAGCAACATCATCATCACCACCTTATCATCACTACCAACTGATTCATACTTTGCATGTAAAATCAAGATTTGTGGGTCTGTCTTTCTTGTATTGAAAGGATGATTGCTTTCCCAATTAAAACTGGTTCTAGGAAATTTTGTTGAGCGCATCGTCTCTTTGTACGACACTAGGAAAACTGAAACGTAATGCCAAAATGAAGAAAAATGCTTTTCTACCTAATCTCAAAGCTAGAGTTAGGATGTTCTAGCATGGCGAACAGAAGATACTGATCATTCATACTGGGAGAAACAATAAACTAATTGTAACTTCACGAGGAGTGGATATTGTGTCTGCAGCCTGTATCCCAAACCACTTGTACAGACAGCAAGGGTAGAACCCAGCCCTAATCCTTTTGCAAAAATTGCCAGGAAAGTCCACAAGGCTGGAAAAGGATTTGATTCCCTGTGCATCAGTAATTCTATAGCGCAAAACACAGTATGAGACACATCAAGAAATGTGTGGAAAGAGCGAGAGATCTGTAACCAGCAAACTCGATGCTTGTGGGGAATTCTGGTGTTGCTCGGAAAGGACAGTGGATGGCATTTGAATCTTCTTGAGGTGAACTGCTTAAGATGCAGAGTCTCTGCAGACTTGAGCCTGCGTCGTTCTCAGCTCCTGACTCCCCATGGTTTGGGCACTGCCATGCAATTCCGTGGTGCCACAGACTCTTGTCACTTCCTAATCCCTCAGGAGAGATGCTGCTGGTCTTCCTGCAGACCTGCTATTTGAGGCCTGGCACCCCTCTGACGTAACGTTGTCTCCCCCATGAAGGAGGACAGCTGAACAGTCCAGACCTAAGCTCCACGTAAATGATTTGCTAGAAAAGAAAAATCTTGGTAAATGTCCAGTACTTTTATAAGAAAGAAGCAGATTTCTCAGGGACAATTAAAAAAAACCCGGTCCTCTTTCATTTTCATTTTCATGAGATCCATGTAGACCAGAAAGAAAGAAACCTTTATAGTCATTGGGGCTACAAGTGGTTTGATAGAGTAGTGGGGGTGAGGAGGTGGTTTTGAGCCAAGTCTTAATGATAAGCTGTTAAATGATTGCAGAGGGGAGAAGTGGGGAAAGGAGAATCTGCTGAAGTCAGTGGGAGATGTACAGTTCACTTCACCGAAGCCAGAATTTCCCAAGTCTGCTGCTGACAGCAATGTTCATGAACATCTAAAAAACATTATAGTATTCCGTCATTGTTTAGCTGGGAACTGAATATGTCTGTGCCTCGGGAGTAATTCACTACATCACCTAAACAACTTAATCATCTAAGCTTTTCATGTGTACTAGCAAGAAGCAGACCCAGACATTTGAAAAGGAAAAACAATCTAAATACATATGAACACCTACCAGAGGATACAAAATCCCTGTTTTTTCCTAGGGAATTCTTCACTTCAGCTGCACTGTTTTTGAACCGTAACCCTGGCTTAGTAATTTTCAGCCTGCTACATAATGAAGTTCACCGTTACAAATTTTCATATTCAAGAGTAGAAAACTGTAAGGAACTGAAAAATGAAAGCAGTAACAGTTTATAGGCACAGTACTGTAAAATTATCATATTTCTGCAGTAGAGTTACTGATTTGATTGCCCTTCTTTTAACCACTTATCTGCTTTCCTTAAATATAAATTACATGCATGTAGGAAAAAAACTCACATATGTTTCACTTAGATATTCACCATCCACATTCTCGTGAAGGAGCTGGAAAGGTCCAGGCGGACACATGCACAAATATGAGCATTAAGTCCACCTCCTTCCAAACACAAGCAGAAACAAAACAAAGAGAAGGCTCCTGCCTAGTTAAGAAGAGTATGCTATAAACTTTTACTCACCTATGTAATCCTTATTTAGGGGTGCAGCGTAAATGGCTTTATAACACGACACTTAGCTGGGTATTTATGCTTTACGCTCACTGCTGTATGGACCCCGTGAAACCCTTCGAAGAGGTTTCGCAGAGCAATCTCGCGGACTGCAATTTTTTTGAGCAGTCCAAACATCCCCATTAAACAAACCCAAACAGGATTCAGAAAGTGCAGGATTCCGACACTTTCCCCCCAAGATCAGAGGACCGCTGTGCATTCGCACTCAATTTAGACAAAGTAAACGGCAGTTAGTGTACCCTCCCCTAATGGGCACCCCCACTGGGGACATTGTTTGAGCACCACCACGGACACGGCCCCAGTGCAGCTGGATATGTAAACAAGGACATAATCCGCCTGAAAGAGCGCTCACAGTTTGGCAGAGCTTGCCGTGTTGTTAACATATTGTGCCAAAGCAATAACAAAGCCATCATTTTAAAGTTTATTCGCAGGCTCTTATTAATCAAGAAATTTTCCAGAAATTACTTCTAAATGAAGAACCTTCCAGAAAGTCACCATTTGGGGAGGAAGGTTTCCAGATGACTTTTTCACTTATCTGTAGCCTGTTCCTCAGAATAAATCACAATTTAGTCCAAGTTCAATAGAGACAGAAAACACATTGCTGTTATACAATGTAAGGGAGCCTTCTGGGTTTTTATTTTGAACTCTCTCCATTTCTTCCAAGGCCAATCAGGCTTTGGGTCACAGTTCTTCACTAGACTGGAGATAGTCAACGTGCTGTACCTTGGCTTACTAGCAACGAATGCAAAACATTAAGAGTTATAAATTCAATATAATCATCCTGAGTGTGCACAAGCCAGTATTTCCAAGTTAGGTACTCTGAGGAAAGAAAGTATACTTGGCAATTTTTTGTAGTTCAGTTTCATGAGTTGGTATTCCAGATTTTTAAAGTTTTCCTAACATTTTAGGGACAGTCATAAAAATGGCAGAATAATGTGACAGGAATAGATGTAATTTTGAAAGTAAGCTCTCCCTGAGCCTTCAGCTTGATGGAATGATGATTTGGGGTAAAAGTGTACCCAAAGGTACACACTGGTAAGATTTGTTATGGAGATGACCAATCAATAATAAATTCTAAACCTGCTTTAAAACTCCCTGATATTAGAAATAAAGGAGAAAGCTGTTTTGCATGTATTTTATAAGAAAGCCAGAAGAGAACAGGGGAAATGATGGCTGGTTAACTTTACCATTGAAATTCTTCATTATAATTTAATATTCACAACACTTAATCTGAAAAGACCATTTTTTTTTATGGTCCAGGAGTTTCGGAAGAATTTTGTGTGTTTGTGTGGTTTTTGTTTTTTTTTTTTAAATAGTTGCACCATGTGTTCAGTGTATTTTGGTGGCTCCAAAAGGAATTGACTTACCTATATAGCCCACATTTAAGAATGCATGTTATCCGTGGGCAACTCCACCTAAAAATTATTGGTAGCCCTGTTTTCATGGATAAAGCCTTCGCCATTTGCGATGTTGCTGCACTGGACAGTGGTACGGCCATTTAACGAGGTTACGGGATGTCCGGAATATCCTGGATAAAATATTGCTGTCCACGCACAGAATAGCTGTGTATGCCCAGTAAAAACTTGGTATGTTCCTTGCTGCACGTGGTTTGTCTTGTCCCATGCTGAACTTGCTGCACATGCTTGGTTTAGCTGAGCATGTTTGGCAGGTCCCGTGCCTCTGCTTCGCCGCACATATGCGGGCCAGCTGCAACCGTTCAATTTATCACTTTGATACCTGTTGAGCTTCACAGGTTTGTGTTTAAGCTGGTTTTCAACAAAAGTGTAACCGAGACCCCATATCTGCACTCTCAGCCTAATCAGAACTACGAATTTATTTTCAAAAAGTGCATTTTGGTATAGCTTGCCCCTGATTTCTTTGCTGGAGCAGTTGAGGTCCTGTTAACACTGCTGCATATTTAGCATACTGTTCCTTTTTGTATAGCTCTGTGCTATGGAAAAGATTCTGCACAAGGTGTCATTTGCCTTAAAAACCTCTTAGACCACAAAAGGTGCAGTTGTTGACGATGCCGATTTTTTCAGAGGAAAGTTCAGAAGCCACTACAGCCCATGCTTTCAGATCTGTCTAGGAAGGACTCTCAACCTTCCTGCCTGTGGTCGGGAGAAACAAAACCAGAACAAAGCCTTTAATTACTCAGATGTGGTACCTCTCTCTGTGTACTGAGGCTTATACTATCGTTGGGACTGATGAGCCTCGAGCTAAGTATATAGATGGGATTGATTTTTATAACTGTCAGACCTGTGATTTGACCAGCTGCCAGCTGACCTTTGTTTCAGTTCAAACTTAAAAAGCCAGGTACAAGAACTCTCTTTTTTCTGGGATGCTTTCTTCATTTTTGAGATCTATGGATTAAGAATATTGTTATCACTGACCCCAAAACATAGATGTCCTTATGTCATAGCCATTTTCATTCTGTGATGACTGTGAGAGATTTATTACAGAATATGTGCTATGACAGATGTCCTTTGTGTGATAGCCAGCTCAAGGAGATGACACTGGCTTCATACTAATTACAAACACCTCTGTTGTTTTAGATGTTACTAGTTTTGAGCCTCCAGTTCAATAACAACAAGAACTTATTATAATATTTATCATACTCAAATTTAGTAATACTATTATTTTAAACCAACAATACTAATATAATAAATTAGTATTTATTACATTAAAATTTATGATTGTTATTATTATTATTGTTTTGAACCAAGCAGCTCACTATTTTTAGTACCACTGACAGTTTCTGCCTTTTTTCTTATCTGGTCATGGTTCCTTAAAACTTGCCTTTTTTTTTTTCCATCTGAAAATAATTGGTGACCTCTGAATCTGTACTTTTTATCAGTAGATAGTACAGAAGCCGAGCAAAAATAGAACTTGAACGTCTACAGTTATGCTTCTTTACCACTGTCAGTTCTTGATGGATCAGATGAGGATTGTGGTCTGCCTATTTTGGATCTCTGAAGGAGAATACTTGAAGATGCTACATATAAGACTGCATATTAAGTGAATACGCGTATGTGGGTTTTTTTGCAAAAAATGCATGCCAGATAAAAGGATTTAAAACTTATCTTTCTGTTTTCTGCAAAAGCAGCGGATGGGTCACACATAAGCCTTAGAAATGTACCAAATTTCTGAAATAACAAATGCCTTTTATTGAGATTTGCTTTATGTTGGTACCACAGAAGTGAAACAGTTAAATGATTTTGCCTTCTGTTGAAACAATATATAACCTCTTCGTTATTATGCATAGCTTTCATGCATACTATTTGAAGATATAGTGATTTATCCAGCTGGTTTCTTATATAATCTTGAGGTATAAATTTATATAGTGGGAGTTTTAGTGTATTTATGATGCATAGTAAATTGTATTTAAAAAGTAACTTGTGCAATATATTATACAGTCTTGCTTTAGACTGTTCACTCAACACATACACAGAAGCTTAAGAACTGATACAGATTTTCTGTTCTGAACTTCAAAAATAAGTGGAAACATAAGACATTGCAAAAATCCCTGATTGCCTCTGCAGAGGACTTATGTTGTGAAACATGTTTTAGTTCTATAAGAATAAAAGACTTTTTGATGCCACACTACCTGAAATTAGCGCTAAAGTCTGAGAATGTCTACACAATGATTATGTGAGAGAATGAGAGTAGTACAGGAGAAGAACTTGGTTTCTATGTATGAAAACCAAAGGACTGCTAGTCTAGGTGTACGATTATTGCCCAAGCTGACCTTCAAGAATTCAACTCTTTATCTCAAATTCCCCGAAAAAGCTTTGCAAGTGGTTTGGTACCTTCTGGTGTAACGATGGTCAATTGCCAGACAACCTACATTTCTGTAAGTACTACTTTAGAAAATTGTATGGTTTTACACCAGTTGGACTGATTTAAAAAACATTTTTTTTACTACAGCTTGCACATACCATTCCTTGGTATGGTCCAAATCTGAAAAAACCTTTAGAGTACCATTTTACACACAGATGACATCCCCCAAAACAGTAAAGACTTCCAAATGTATAAACACCTACTTTCCAAGTGTATAAACACTTACCTGCACTTGTGCAAGGCATTTAACACTGTCCCACATGACATCCTGGTCTCTAAATTAGAGAGAAGTGGATTTGATGGATGGATCACTGGATGGATAAGGAATTGTCTGGATGGCCGTACTCAAAGAGTTGTGGCCAATGGGTCTATGTCCAAATGATGTGCAGTGACAAGTTGTGTTCCTCAGGGGTCAGTACTAGGACTGGTACTATTTAACATCTTTGTTGCTAACACGGATGTTGGGACTGCGTACACCCTCAGCAAATTTGCCAACGACACCAAGCTGTGTGGCGTGGTCGACATGCTGGAGGGAGGGGATGTCATCCAGAGGGACCTAGAGAGGCTTGAGGGGTGGGCCTTGGCTATACTCATGAAGTTC
>VYXH01008589.1:110515-122611 GCA_013397275.1 Burhinus bistriatus
CCATCTCTGGAAATGTTCAAGGCCAGATTGGACGAGATTTTGAGCGACCTGGTCTAGTAGGAGGTGTCGCTGCCCATGGCAGGGGGGTTGGAACTAGATGAGCTTTAAGGTCACTTCCAACTTAAACCATTCTATGATTCTACAATTCTATGATTTGGGCTACAGGTAAAGCTCACAGGTATCTAGCTCCACAGGTGCTTGGGTTCAAGCCGAAGAGCCAGAGGGGAGCCCTAACTGAGGCATTCCCTTGTCTGCCTTGTGAACAGAACAAAAAAAAAAAGTCATGTGGATTATCCCAGTGATAAACTATCTACCTGCATTTTTGAGAATGAACAATCAAATCCCACCTGGTGAGATAATTTTGCTATGTTAATGATTTTGTTATGGATTAATAACAGATCAGTCACATAATGCAGAAGTATTGAAACCTGTTATCTGTAGGCTCTTGGTTATACGTACGGAATTTACCTAAAGCACAAAGATTGAAGGTAAGGATTTGCCCTATGGCCTAGAAGCAGCAGAGTCTACACCCTGCTCATGCAACAGTGCAACTCTTTGAAACTAGCAGGGCGTCATGGTCCACAAAACAAAACAAAATTCAGTCTTACACGCATTTTCCAGCCAATGGCTTCTCTAACAAATTTCAGTAATGGATGTGAGAAAAAGAGAGAAATGATCCAGGCACTCACATTTCAATTCAAGATACAACGATACTGAGCCAGTGAAAGTGCTGTTGTTAAACTGTTGGAATGTCATACTTGCTGATGAAGAAAATCTGTTAGTATGTTGAGCAGTCTTACTTATATTTGACTAAGGTTTCTATCACCCTTCTCCGAAGCCCTGGTTAGAGGTCTGTTACTCCCATCTCTGAGTAGGGATGTCTGTGAGGGTGTGGACTGGTACTTTTTGCTGTATGCTGAAGACCAAGTGAAAGAGCAGAAGTGGCAGATCCTAAAAGGTCTATTCAATTCCCTGAAATCCTCATTTACAGGTGTCACGATGCAGCTCAAAAGCAGCCACAGTGAAGGTGGTAGTTGGAGCAGTGCTTGAAAAGAGCTGTGACAAATCATCTAAGACCCTGTGAACTAACTTGTGCAAATTAAGTTAGTTTTATTTTGGAAACTGTTAAAGTAGGCAGCAATTAGCACAGCCAGGCTGGGACTTTGGTTTACCTTAATTTTGCGCGGGATGAGCATTTGAAGAGAACTGCGTGCACTGTTCGAGGTCTTTCCTTGAGCCTTTACAACATAAGGAACGAGCCAACCATGTATGACTGTAAGTTATCTCAATACTGTGAATGCACATCCGTAAAGGTGGAGACCACATAAGGGCAGATCTTTTTGGTGCTTCAATAGCAGTGCAGAACAGGTTGCCTACTGCGAAGAGGTTGAGGGAGTATGGAAACTTAAAGATTTTATAGCAAGTTTTTGTGGTTTGTGCAGCACAATGGTAACAGCAGATTTCAAGGTGATTGAGGAATTGTGGGTTTAAGCCTGATTTAAGCCTGATTTAAACCTTGAACCCTTACAGGAGAATCTCAAGATGTAGTAATATTTTTCCTTTGATGTGATGCCATTTTGCGTGGCATTGCAGTACAAGTGATTAGCAAGAGCTGGTAATAACAAAGTAGATTGTTTTACATGGTGTTTTAGCCCTCCTAGAACTGACAGCCTGGGCTTTTCTCATGATATCTCAACCCATCACAAGTTAGGACTCTTTCTGATTAATTTCATAAAAATTCACAATGAGTTCAAATATTGCCCTGCCTTGTCTGAAATACAGTGAATAAAACCACATCCCTCATTTGGTATACAAAGGGTTTTGGAATCACATATATGCTTCATTCTTTCTCTGTATAGATTATACAGCTGTTTTATTTTAAGACTTGCTTGAGAATAATTGGATATACAGGGTCATTGTCTCTTCCAGTTTGGGCAGGCATGGTCCTAATTTGGATAAATATATCTTGATCAAAAGGACCAATGAATGGAAAATGCCCCTAGCTTGGTAAAACGATAGTGATTCTTAGGGTTCAGGAAGCTCATGGTCACAAATTACCCCAATACATTTTTTCAACTACTCAAAAAATATTTTAAATTAGTCATAAACATTTTAGCCTCTCAATTAATAACCATGTAAAGTACTGCAACAGAAGGGCTGAATGTAACAAGATAAGCAAACTATGCTATCAAATCCCCACAAGAATGAACTTACTGGGAGTCTTTCATTCCTCCTGAATAAATCTTGTTGACCAATTCTCCTGAAATATAAATAAACAAACAAATGCACAGGGACAGCTTCCACCATACCAGCCTCCTGCTGGATTATGGCTCAGCTCTATTAGCAATTGTAGCTGGCCACAAAAACTATTTTATTACACAGGAACATATTTGTCAGTATTTCAAATAAATAAATACATGCTCAGTGGACACTTGTTGGGAAATTTCTAGAGCATTTATTTTCAAGCTTTATTTCATGTCCAGTGTGGTTAATTTTTTTTTTTTTTCCCCCCCAGGGCTCATACTGACTACTTACCCCAGTCTTTTACTGTTTTAAAAGACCTAAATTTTTACTGAAGTTGTAAGCTACCAACTTCATCTCAGATGCCTGCTCAAATTATATATGGATGAGACATCATAGCTTAAAATAAATGATAAAAGAAAGTTGCATAATTGTTCACATATCTTAGGAAACTTGTGCTTGGTGTCTCTATCACCCACCTTATTTCTCATTTACCTGCACAAAACTTGGCACTCTCACTAAGCACGTTATTTTTCCCTATGCTGGAAAGGAGAGGAGGACAGAAAGTCATGAAGGTTTAGTCCATTTCTAGTTTCTCATGAGATGCTTTCTATTATTATTATGGGGTCAGTTTAAATACCTAGGAGTGGGAAGCAGAAAGAGAAAATGAAGATAAACGGCAGGGACTAAAAAAGCTGCAGAAAAAAGGTATGAACTTGTTACTGAGGCAGAATACTACCCATGAGAGAACGATGTAATAGCTTGTGATGAATGCTGGTTGTTTGTCCAGCTGAGTCTTTTTACATAAACTCACAAAGATTCATATTACGGCTGTTTCCTTGCTCCTCCTACTGGAATCGGAAGGGCCAAATCTGGATGTTTAGAAACCTGTTTTCCAGCAGTCAGATGCTCATGACCTGCTTTGCTCCTTTTGTTGTTCCTCTATGCTACACACTATGCAAACAACTTTTCTTCCTCTGCGTAGCTATGCTTCAGAGACTTCTTCACATAGCAAACACTTTACTATCAACTTTTATCAACCATTTTCTTGCTAAGTGAACCAAGTGAAAATCTTTTACATCATCTTTGACTTTTACTTGTTTGTAATAGTCCTTCCATGCACTTCTACTTGCAGTTGATCTTTCTTGAACATGAGATGACTAAAATTATAATGGTATTGTAGAAAAGCTTCAGCAGTATAACTATGCTGATTACAATGTGGTCATTAATACTTCCTTCAACGCTCTAAAATTCGCTTTGGTCATCATAGGGAGTGTTTAGTTTTTCTTCATGGCTGTTTCATATCCAGACCCATCCTGTGATCAACTAGCTCAGCCCTGTTGATGAAGTAACCTTAGCGTATTTGTCCCTCAGCACGTGATGCTTTTTCTGTTATTGCTTTTCTCACCACTGATTTTATCCCAGTCCTCACAGCATAGCTATAAGAAGGGCAGTGAAACGGAGTTCATTTAGCAAGAGAGGAAGAGAAGATGGGGACCAAGACACCCGAGCCCTACTGTCTCATGCCCTCTTCAGTCACATCCTCCACAACTACACAAGGCTACAGCCTTGGAAATGGAGGAAACATGGGGGAGGGTAATTCCTACTTCTTCCTTCCTTCCTTCCTTCCTTCCTTCCTTCCTTCCTTCCATCATGCCATATTTAATGCATAAATGTTTTCTGAACTTTCTACACCAACTTCAGTTCAGCATTTCTTCTGTTCATATGGTTGTTTCCACTGCTTTTTCAGCTGTCATCATCCATTTTCCCTCTTCCCTCAAGCTTTAGACTATTTCAAGGTCAACAAATTCCTGCAAGCCTTCTAGTCTAGCTGTTGTGGGTCTGGGACTTAACTGCCTGCCAGCTCTCACCAAAGGTGGGAACCCTCCGGCGTGCTTTCAGAGTGTGCAGACCTGGTAAACAGATTCTGCAAATCCCAGTTAAGAGACAGCAAAAATCATGCACTTCCAAAGAATTAGGACTTCATCCTCTCTAAAGTCTCATACAGAATGCTTTCATTTTGATTTCTCTAGGTTATCAAAGCACTACTGAGGGATAAAAGTGCTTTCTAGAAACGTAGCTGCGTTTAGACTAAAATTTTTATACTTATAACCACCTCAATATAATCATCCACTGTCTTTCATCAACAGGAACATGTACAAGTTGTGATAAAATGTTTAAAGACAGGACCAGAGCCTATAAATAATTCAGAAAGAAAAAGGAAATAAAAAGTAACTTATCAGCACACAATGAATATCTAGAGGAAAAAGAACAAAAAATTCAAAGAAGCTATTTATTCATGAGATACTAGTATTTATATGAAAAGACAAACCAAACAATATTCCAAAATAATAAGCCTGTTCTGCTCCCTCCGCCTCTTTAGGCTACAATCATGGCATGTGGTGGGTTACAACTGAAAGGAAACCAACCAAGTTGGCAGAAACAGAACAGAAACAACAGAAAACCAAGCAGACAGGGATAAGGGAAGTCCATCATCTGTGCTCTTTAGGTTAGAGGTTTCCATGCTGAAGGTACGTGGACTCAAACAAAACTAACAGTTTAAGTAACTGTTTCGCTGACTTTTTAGCCCAAAATGATAGTCTATCGTCCTAACCTTTTATATCTGATATATAAATAAGTTGGGAGTTCTTTCCTTCCAAAATAGGCATTAACATATTTCTCATCATTCCCATCATTCTCATCATTTCCCATCATTCATGTTTCTCAATCAAAGGGTGCTAGGGCCACTATCTTGCTGCTGCTTAAGCATTTATCAGTATTGTAAGTGGTTCCCTGTAGAATGGTTCTTTTCTTCTGCTACTTCTGTATTTTGAAAAATGAAATCACTATTTATATTTTTCTGTGAAAACTGGAGAACATATTACTTGCTGTCATTAATACTGCCCCAGATGTTAGAAGTTATACTGCACTAGACTTATAATGGCCACAGTAAAAGATTAGACTTTTTATAATAAATATTGAGTAGATAGCAAAATCATCATTCACTTTTCTTAAGATGTGCAATATTGACTTCACAAAAGTCAAATTAAATAGAGCCATGAATACACACCCTGGAATAGATTTTCAATACTTGAACAGCATCATCATATAAATAAAAATTTTATGACACCCAGGATATTTCTGAGTAAATAAAAGAATAAAGAAAATAGAGGAAAAAAAGGAAGATGATCGTTATGGAGAATTTTTATTTTAGCTAAGTAATCCACAGTACTGTGGCTAGGTTCATCCTTTCCTTCAACACTTTTTTATCTGAAGCCGTGATCTGAATTAAAACAAAGTTATGAACTCATTTCTACTAAAAGAAAATTGCCACCCAGCTAAAACTTCTTCCTTTCTTCTCTATTAATTCCTCCCCCTCCTCTATCCTTACCTACTGTTAACAATGAAGGTTATTGTAAGGTTTCCACATGAGGTCATAGCTGGGAAGCAAGAGTTTTATATAAAAAATGATGAGAAATGGAAATAAAAATCTGTAAGCCAGCTGATTCATGTTGCTATAGTCACAGCAGTGTTAGCCAAGGTAGGAAACGTTATGGAGCCTCTCCTGTAAGATATATCTCTTTAGTTCTGCTATTTCTATGTCCCATTCAGACTACATTGTTTCTTGTGCTTCCATATATCTTGGTTCTACCTAGGCACGTAGGAGTCAAGGGAACCAAAATACTTGCTACAAGTCCAGAATCTATTCCTTGCTACTGCATTTCACAATTGCTCAAGCGCCGTTTTGTTGAATTTGTTAATTATGGTAAATGAGACCATATTTTAACGCACTAGCTCATTTTTGTCTGAATGTGCTGTGTCTGAATGTCCTTGCTTGGTTTAACTGCAACATCCGAGCCTACCATTCAGGCATTAGCGTTATTTTCATGTGGGAGGTGACATTGAGCTACGGGCCTCCTCTTGCTTTCACATGCATTATAAATGAAGAATGTGTCAAAACTTCTGAGTCTCCATTGTCTCTGATCTGTATTTGAGAGATATCACAACACGCAGGGGCGTACAGAGCAACTTCTCCAAGGACTTTCCCATCCTCCTTGACAGAGTATCACGTCTTCAGAAAACAAAAAAACAAAAAAACCAAACAAAAAGAAGAAAAATCCCCACTTCTTCCTGGCAAACAAAGGCTGCTGTGTTGGCTAATGGGTGGCAATTAAATACTAGTGGAGTGTGTCCACTTCCCATCTTCTTTTCAGACTCACTAAGCACAGTCTTGAATAGTAATACTCCATCTGGGAACCCACACATCTTGCACATTACCAGCTGATTGGTACATCTGCCTATATCGCAAAACATTAACTCAAAGAATTTTCAGCCTCTGCACCATATCAGCAACACCTTGCCCAATGGATTTAAAAGAAATCTTCAAAAGGGTTTTCTATTTAAATTATTTATTCATTTAATTCCCATTAAAAGGTAACCCAGATTTATTCCAGTTGCACTTAACATCCTCTCTACTTATGATAAATTCCATCTGTATAAACACACCTGTGTGAGAGAAACAGCATACAGAGGACTACAGATGTTAAATAAAGTGTAAAAGGAAATGTTTCAGGTGGGTTTTATCTTGATGAACTTTACAGCAATATTGCTCTCTCAAGATAGATGTTCCATGCCAGCCGAATGCTTCATGGCTGAACATTGTTTCTGTAAGAGAGGTCTTTTTCTAGTCAGTTTTTGTTATATATACGTACCCTCACATTATTTATTTGACCTTTTGGTCAGTTGTTGACACCACGCAGTCTCAAGATTCTTTTTCAGAAACAAGGCTCTTCCTTTTTCCTGAAGAAGCGTTATGTACCTGATCCTGCTTCGTATCTCAAAGAAGGGGGGAGAAAAGGAAAGTCTCAAACTCCCAGCCTTCGTAGCAATTAAGAACCAGAAATGTTGCAAAATACCTGATCAGCATAGAATAATATTTGGTAAAGACTCTTGTTCACCATAACCTAATTCAATTCTGATTAGACCAAGGTGCACGGGTCTCAGATAGGCCAGGCATGCAAATAGATGAGGTGTAGGTGTTGTAGGGGGACAGGTGGCTGTGAAGACCTATGGGTGAATCTCACATTCAGGGTATGAGAGTTGGCGGGGGCTTAGTTTAATATCAGAAGTTTTCTGATGTTAAAGGGTAATTTAAATTTTGTGTCACAAAACTTTGCATTCTAACTCCATTCTGGGCTTGCTTGTTTACCTTTTTTTCAGGAGCACCTCTGGATAGCCTCTGTCCAAGATTTTAGCCAAAAATTTGCAAAATAGAATAGGTTTTTATTTCTAAGAAGGGAATGCTGCATCTTTCTATTAATGAACAGCACGATAAACACAGTTAGCTTAAAAATTTCACAGGTATGGAAAGACTGCAGTTTTCCCATGGCCATTGTAAGTCCTTGAGAACCTTAATTTGTATTACAAATCATGGCAACTTCTCTTGAACCAATATACTGCCACTGATTCAAGCAAAAAATCGTTTGCAAGAAGCTCTGTTCCTGCCTAAGCTTAAGCAAATGCTCATAGAAAATAGCAAGCTTTTGAAAAGGGTAGAATAAGAAGTGAACAGAAGTGAGGAAATCAAGGGAGTACACTTCCTGCTTCCTAAAGTAATCCTTAGACATAGCTGTCTATTTTGGCGTGACGTAGCAATTTAAGAAAATAATCCCATGATGCTTTTTAGTGTAAAATATTTTTGTAGAAATAATTTTTCATATTTGGCATTATGAAGTATTTGGCATCTAGAAATAAGACCCAGAACTGGATTTATTGTGGAAAATTTGTTTCCAGTGAACTCACATAATTTAAGGATTTGGGTTTTTGGAAATTTTTATTAATTTATTGTTTTCAGACTTCAAATAAAGGTGAGTAATTCTAGGAAAAAGAATACCATTCACTTATATTCAGCCTTTTCCTGAATAGCTTCATTTTCAGAGATCCAAGACTCCCAAGTAAATGTTGACGGAAATGAACTTTAAGATCAAAATTTCAAATTGTCCATTAAACTGTGAAATTAGAAGTGTTGGATTGGAATAGAAGTATTCAGCTCATTTTTGCAATTAACTGTGCAAATCTTTGCAACAAACTTTCCTGCAACGTGCTATGCACCAAAAAGAAAGTGAAAAGTAATTCGGAGCAAGAGCTGGGTAAGATATCAATGCACATCAGACAGCTGATTTTTCTTCAGTAAACTAAGAAATGGAAGTTCATTACTCAGCTCCAGTTCCCATGCTCACCATCAATGTGCAGCTTACATGGAAAAGGCAGTATTACAAAACTTAACCTTCCTTATTTCTCTAATGTGACCTTCTTATCTATCTACCTGTCTTATAAATATTGAAGCCTATGGGTGGACATAGGTGTTAAATGGCTGTTAACCATTAGCAATCTTATTTTTGGTGATGACTTTGAATTCCCGTTACTACATGTGTAATCATCAAACCAGAAGACAAGGACAGGTTTCCCTCCACACGTTCTCAGTACAGGAAAAAGGTGGGAAGAGAAATTTCCTGAAGGCCACGTATGAGACCATGATTCGAATGCTTTTGTAATGATGAAAATAGGTCTTCATCTATAGTACAAACATTTGCTTTTTCAGAGCTGTTGAACACTCAGATTTTTTCACTAACCTCAGCAGGAGCTGAGAGAATCGAGGCCCTTTCAAACTCAGAACGGTGAGAGTACAATCATACCCTCTAGAGGAATGGAAAGCAACATGCATACCTACACTATTATTGTGTATTTTATGTCCAGCACCAGCATTGTTCTAAACACGTACTTCTTTCTTTTTTGTTTCTGGATAAAAGTAGTAACTAATAGCAATCCAAATACATTGCATGACTCTCAGTACTGCTTTTTTCCCTTTTCTTCTTGATTTGCTAAAAATGGCAGCACTGGAAATACCAAATGGTGATTTTCTAAACTACCCTGGACTCCTTCTTTACTCTTCCAGTATTTAATTCATTCCTATTTGATAGGCTTAGCTCTCCTGTTACCAATCAAAGGCTTTATATGATCAGCTTGGACTTCTCCTGCTCTCCTGTGAAAAATAACCTACAGTTTCAGAATTGTAACTCTTTTACCTCCAAACTCCATTACCTTTCCCACTGATATTTTTCTTAACCTCAAGAGTGATTTCTCTTGAGATGTGTGAAACTGCACAATCACAGCCCACATAAAGCCAGAGGCACACTTCTTCTAAGAAAATACTATCTGATTTTTCAATCTTCTCCATCTTTCCATATTGCCTGTTCTTGCTGCCATGTAATTCTTGTGCTTTACATGTTCTGCAGAGCACTTAAATACGTCGTCTGAATTCCCTTTGTCCAGCAAGAGTAAGAGATAAGATTTCCCCACAGACGTGTGTTCCTGCACAGATGCTAACAGGAATTTCATTGAGGTTATAAGTCCTTGCTGGTTTCCTAGATTACCATTAACTTGTGCTTGACACAGGTTGGGTCCATGGCAGCAGCAGAATTACCTGGCTAAGGATTACCTCCTCAAGGATGATTTTAAACTTACAACACTATAAAACACCTGTGAAAATTCATCTGGAGTTCGGGCCTGGCACTCCGGAGACGCAGCTCTTGCGCACCACTTTTCTCTCTCCCTTCACAGGCTTATTATCTCCTCAGACATGACCTACCATAGCTGTTGAATTCATATCTATTGTATAGTGTACGTAAATAAAATATGTTCTGATGTTCCCTGGTATTGTTTGTTAAGGAAAAATTTTGCTAGCTGTACACTTGAAATATTGACCAATACCCTTTACACTAAATGGAGAAAAAGGATTATGTGAACCCACGTTTGATCAAACAAGACAAACTGTTTAAAAAGAAAAAAAAAAGAGAAAGCCCAAGGATCTGGTGAGGCACAACACTAACATTAATAATCTTTGTGTAGGGTTGGATATATCCCAGATAGAGAATGTTATGCTGAAGCTATGACAGTAGGTGTCCACCTCTATTTTTTAAAAATAGAGCAAAGAGAGAAAGGAAGGTGTTCCACGGAAGACCAATGCACAGATTCAGAACTGATGAAAAACGGATTTATTGTTCATACGGAAACAGCACATTTCCCTACCTTAAGTGATTTCTCAAATTCCTTTCAACTAAATTGCTAAATGTTGCGGTGTATCAGGAAAGCATTTATTCAATCAGTGTTTATGAGTACCACTGAGACTGTAATTTAGGTATTCGCAACTTATTTATTGTAATAACCAGCAGCAAAGGAAGCATCATCTGCAATGTTTAGGAGAGAAAGGGACTGAAGTCAGGGTGACAGGGTGCACAAAATCCAAAAGCTGCTTGTTTGCTTGGGGTGCTCTGTCCAGTTTATGGTTATGTTGATGTTATATATTTGATTATAGCATAACTGTTGAGCCTTTCTCAAGTTTTCTTGACAGTTCAAAATAATGGAGACACCAGCAATTTCTGCATAAGTGCAAACCTGTACCGTCTGTGAAGTAGCAGTGCACGAAAATACTGGGTTTTATTTTAACTCATACATCCTGAGTACCAAACAATGACTGATTCTGTTCATGTAGTTTCGTAGCTTCAGAAGGATTGGATGTGTAAGAAAAACATAAATCAGCTCTGTTTCGGCTTGGACTCAAATTAATAAATAATTTTTACAAACGTATCCTGACATCTCAAATCAGTAGCAAAAACCTGTTGAGTTTTGGGCAAGATTTTGTTGCTAAAGTTCGCCTAGCTTCATCAAGAATTAATGGCTGACATGAATAAAGTACTGAAGATGTTTTCCCCTGTCAGGTGAGGTACAATTAATGTTAGTCTCATTGTCCTTCCTCATATTGTCAGGAGAAAGGAAAGAAGGGACAACAACCTGACTCCTCAGTCTGTCCTGCCTTACTACTGCCATGGCATAACAGGTGTGTTAGAGAAAGTTCAGCTCATATTTACGGGCAGTTATGACTGCAAAGTTTTCTATCAAAACTAAACCGGTATTATAGGTTTCCTGCTTCACCCCAGCAATCCAGCTGGTAAACTCTGATGGAACAGGAGAATCACTGGCTTGTAGCCTGATAATGTGGATTTTCACATCTCTTTTTCAGTACCTAGGAGTGTGGCAGGATTTCAGGATCATGATGGCCTAAACGGGTCTAAGGCAATGCCTTTTTGGAAGATAGCTGACAATTAATCTCAGGCATGCCAGTACATATTGAAGGCTGCTCTAGACCGTTGCCACTTCTCCCGTCCCAATGTGACAGAGAGAAGCTGGTCCAGGCAGTGACCTCAGTTTGGACCTCTTATATGGCAGGTTTGGAAAAAGCAGGCATTTCTGTTGGCATGACCTTCCTCATCCAATCCAGCAGGACCATGATGACCCCTGGGAAATGCACGGGAAGAAAATTTCTAGATAATTCGATCTGGTTCATGGGTGCCTTCAGTAAAGTTAAACTTTGAAATGTAGTCTTGCTATGGTGCCTGCATTTCATATGTCTGTGTCTGCATCCATTTTAGTTTAAAATAGAGGTCACGGTTTCCTAACACGCATTTGAATAAAATGAAACCAGAAGCTAAATATGGATTCATATTTTATCATATAATATTATCCATATGATAGAGATTTGCAGTTTTCAGCTCAAACCCGTATAGGAGTTAAACTTGTGCCCTGAGTTTCAGCTCAGTACAAAGAGCAAGTAAATGCTGGAAATCAGGATTTGTAATGGCTAAACCAAGCCATCCTTAACTACCTACACCTCTATAATGTCCTATACTGGCTATGCAACTGTAGAAATACACTTAAAGAAGTAATCTGTCCTTTTAGCTAATAACATCAAAATGAGACCTTTTTCTTCACTTTGCCTGGACCTCTAACCTTTAAAGG
>VYXH01008589.1:124673-137874 GCA_013397275.1 Burhinus bistriatus
TTTTTAAATAATTAATGATGGCACTGTGCTGCTCTCCAGGAGTTAATTTCATTAAGATTTAAACAGATTCATATGACAGGAAAACAGTCAGCTTGGTATCAAAGGGTTACAGCTCCTACAAAACAAGTATCAACTTCATTTTGGGCAGTCCTGCAGAGACTTGGGAACAGTTGGAAGGAGAATCATCGGCAGAAAACTATCAGTATTGTTTAGATGAAGATAACCACAAACATCCTGAAATACTTAACTGTGTCTAATCTCTTAGTGACTCATGTTTACATTATTTTTTACTTTAACATCTATTTCTTTCTTTTTATTTTTTAATCTTCCAGTTGAACATTATTTTTTAATACAATCATAGGGTGGGAATGAAAAAGTTTACATGTCATATTAGGTTACAAGATGGCCAGCATGATTATTTCAAAACTCTGATGGGAAAGGGTAGCTTTACTAAAAACCACCAGCTGCAGAATTTCTCTGGTCACAGTGGATGTGACACAGACTGGACCAGGATGGGTACACTTTCTTGAATACTTACTGATGCGACTCCAAGTCCACCTTGCAAATGAGGGTAAACCACTTCAAAAAGCAATATTCCTTGTGTCTGCAGAACTGTAAATACTAAGCAGTAATTACAGAGATTTCCTTTCTAGTGTTCTCATAACTTCAAGGTTTGCAAATAAATCTGCAAGATATAATTTTTTTTGTGTGCCAAAAAGCTTATTAATCCTATGGGTTAAATGCTAAGAATGTTTAAACAGATGATAAACCATTTAACGTTAACTTTCTTGCCTCCAGTTATGTTCAGTACTTAGGCTGTGACACTCTGCTCCTCTGAATAAAACCGTGAAGTAAAAGGTATACACATTCCTTATCACACAGTAAGCCCTTTTAGAACCTAATAAATTAATTACATCTCCAAAGAAAGTCTTTCACTTGCTTCCCTCCCTTAGCATTGCCAACTACATCTGGCCAGCCAGCCAGATGCTGAGAGGGCATTATTGCAGATTACAATCAGAAATGTTGCAGCCGTTATTGGTGTCACACTGGAATAGCATATTAACATTGCCACAAACAGTCTTTCCCTTGTAAGAATAGTGCTTTGATGTTCCAACCCCTAGCAAGAATATTAGGAAACAAAAAAAACAAAAAAACCCCCCTCCCAGAAAAAAGGAGGGAGGGTGAAAACAGCAACGATTGTGAAGACAGATTTCCCAGCTGAAATTAATAATTCTGAGCAGCACTAAAATTAATTACTCTGTAGTTGTAAGCAGGCAGCGGATTTATGGTAAATGACAGAGTGTTTGCAAATTTTCCTGACTACTCGATTAGAAAATGCACCAAGTACAGGCGTCAGCCGAGCATGCATTATTTAAGTGGTTGGTGTCTGGCGACAATCTGGAAGCTGCAATTGTTGTGGTTGCCCGTAGGAAAATTCGCACTTTCTGGGAGAAATTCTTTCACCTTTGTGTGCCCACAGCACGGGTCTCTCCTCATGGCAGCTGTAGGATACACTGGAACTTCGTGACCTGGAAAATGTGGGACAACTGACACAAGGTGACCCCCTGAATGCTGGGGTAGGCCCAATTAATTTAAAATTTTGCTTGGCCTTGTCTCTTCCAATTTTCTAAATCCTCTGGAAAAATGATTAATGCGTACACTGCCAATGCGAAAATATTTTTGACCCTATTAAAGTCGACCAAGGGTAAACCAAGTGTAGGCTGGCATTGTATCAAACTAGCTTTATTAAATTTGATTGGAGGTTTGTATGAGGAAGGGACAGACAAGGACATTATTTTGCACAGCAACTCCCTTTTAAATGAAAATACTGGGAGGAATACAAAGTACTGGTGTGCATTGCTACAGAGCTCTATTTAACCTAGCATAATCTTACCAAAAAAGTGACTATTTCTGAGAAAGCTGAGTATCTCCTCCCTGTGAAAGTTTGTTGTCGGTGAAGTTGATTCATTATACGAAGAGTGTTGTTTCCCTTGAAGAGGAAAGAGAACGATTCAGACCTTACCTTACTTCTTGCCTCTTCAGATTTTTATTCCCCAATTAATTCTTGTCCTGCCACTCCAGCAGCTGAAGACACAGCCAAGAAGAGGGTTTGAGGAGTGGGACTAGAGCAGGTGTAGGGACAGAAAGTCACAGAAAGTGCTGTTTTCAACACTTTTCCCAATTTCTACAGCATTCTTTTTTTTCTTTTTTTTTTTTTTCCAGTGAAATTTCTCAGTATTCACCCTGGTGCATTCATCATCCTCAAGCACAAGACCCTGCTCTCAGTTCCCAGGACCCTTTTAAGGCTGAAAAAGACATATTGTCAAGATTTGATTCCTCATGGCCATTATTTTAGCTAAAAAAAAAAAAAAAAAGAACAAAAGCTAACAAAACTTTCTAATTTTTTGGGAAGAAAAGAATGATAGCTGCTCTGTTTTTTCAGCCCCCTAAAACCTGGTAGAGGATTTCGGATGCCATCTTGTCCTCTTCTTGTCCTGTTGGCTAGCTTGGCTAATTTAAGGTAAGTTTACATGAAGAAGGTGATAGATCATAAGTTTGTCTGCTCCCAGTCTACTCTTGCCTAAAATACCCCAACTCCAGCTTGGAAATGGCAACTCTAATTTAATTTGGTGTGATTTGTTTGCACGGAGGGCATGCTAGCTCCGACGTAGGATCTCCACACTGACTCTTGCCTGTCCAGCTGCTGGACTATGTGTGCAGGAGCCACTGAACACCTCGGGGTGCTGGCTATGGGGTGCAGATTTTTAAGGCTAAAATACCCATTGAACAATCCTTCAGAGGATTTTTCTGCTTTGTATCAGCTGACAGTAAATCACAAACAAAACCCTTTGAATGAAGTGGTCCAACTAATGCAGAGGAGAACATTCAAGGCTTTTAGCACTTTTGAGTGTTATAAGACTCATAATTACCAAATGTTCTGTACTAGCAACATGGAATAATCCTTCAACCACTCAAGACGGAGCAAAAGCAGAAACTGCTCAGCCTAGACAGCCTTACTTAGAGGTGTAACTGCGGTGAAAAAATAACCAGACTACCGTCTTTGAGGAGATGGACGTAATGATGCACATGAATGACAGCCTTATTTTGGTAAGATGTGAGCTCACTGGAGACCACCAACAAGCTGTCAGCAGAAAAGCGTTAAATGATTTTGATGAAATGACTGAAATTCTGCTTGAATTAAGCTTGATAAACTAAAATGAAGAGGCCCCTAAACATCCTTATTGAACGTCCCCCGAATGCAAATTTAGCGTCTTCAGAAAACATTCCATCACATCTAGATGTAGTGTAAATATAAATATATACACAAACACATATATATGCATAAAGTTTTTAATTAGAGAGATGTGGACAAATTGGTTTTGTCTACACTAGTTTAAACCTAGTTATCTAGAGACGAAGTGAAGCATTGTATTCCTCCAAGCCTGTAATATGTCAGCTAAAGCCAGCTAAAAATTAGGTGTGATATGCAAAGTTTGGATCTAACTACCAAACAGTTTTTTTCCTGAAACTCAGAACTCATCTGCAGGCTTTGTCCATTTATATCTAAGCAACCATTAATATAAGAAGATCTCTGAATATCTACTTACTGACATAAATTTGAATTTGCTGAAATGAAGGACAGTGTACACTTAATGTGAAAGAACTTAGATTTAGGCATGTGAAAGAGAAACATGATGGTAGCTCATCCCAATCTAAGAAATGAAATAGCTACGAAGTGTTGAAATGAAAAATACATATATAAGAGTGCACCACTGTTATACTTGAATTATTTCATAGTTTGCGAGTGAGTGGACTTGGTAACTTCTCCAGTAAATTAGTCTTTCTAGCACATAGTGGACTGCCTACAGCATTTCTGAGAACAGCAGCAGATCCAAGAACAAGAAAAAAAAAATTATTTGCATGATTCTCAGCTACTTTTAATACTGAAACTTCAAAGATGAGTTCACCAAAGGGTGAGAGGACTCATAAAGTGTGCAAGTCTAATTTGCTGAAGAGATGCAGACAGTTTCTAAAATGACTAAATAAATTGCAATTCATTTTTTTCACTTCTATTTTATCTCTGTGCTTTATGTATTTATAAGGCATCTATCACGTTATACTTAACTATGAAACCGTTTGAGTCATATTCTCGTTAAAATTCTCCCTTAGTAACTAAAAAGAGAAACACAGAGAGACACCTGTAAGCCAGTTCAACCAAATACTTTACTTATTTGTAATATGAACCTCTGACTATAGGGCAACATCTGTGGTCAATGTTTTGCAAATGCTGTCTTGGAGATACATCAAAAGCATCTTGTCCTGGGTTCGGACTGCTTCTCAGACTCCCAATCCCATGGCCTTTGCCACCACCTTGCTATTTCACTTCTCTTTTCTGCCTTTTCTGGAGAAGTCATCCCTTTCAGTGACAATTATCCATATGAACAAGAGCTGTGCTCTCCTGCTAGGCTGTCTGGGTGTTGTTGAACTACTTGCTCAATGGTTACCTGTCAACTCTTGGAGACTGGAGGATAAATAAACTGGGAGGAAAGTGGAGGTCCCTAATATCTTGTAAAGGGATTGCAAATAATGTCTGTGTATTGAGCAGGACACTTCTTTTCATTTCGGAGTTATGCAGTGGTGAACATTAAAGAAGACTTTGTGTTTGACTGACAAAATACTGTAGGAACAGAAAACATAATAAGCTAACAGCTTTCTGGAGTAAATGAGAAATGAAGGATCAGGTCTGAGATTAGTTACAGTACTTAAACCAACTGTTTGTCTTCCAAACAGGCTCAGTCCCAGTCCTACTGATAATTACAGTCACCAGGTCACTATCCTTAGGGAGAAAGTGTGAGACGTGTTCTGTCAAAGTTACTTTGGTGTCCAGCTTGTGGTAGGACTGCTCAGGATTTATGTGGATTCAAGGGTCAGAAAATAAGTATGTGTTGCTCTTAGCGTAGGTGGAATCGTGCTGAGTTACTTCAACAGAGAGGAGAAGTGGTCAGGCACAAACAAAATTAATGCATCCAAAATATGCAGCATCATAAGATCTTTTGCTCTAGATCAGTCCACAAACTCACTGGAGCTGGTTCTCAAGATGTTTAGGTTTCAGGAGGTCTTAAACCTCCAGACTAGGTGTTTTCTATTTTAAGTCTCTTTTCGTAGTTCTCCATTTTCTTCACTGGGCACCTCTGATTCATGAGTGCATAACACTTCTCTTGTTTAATCCAAAATCCATGAGATTCCTCTTCCCCTCAGGATGAGACAACCAGGAACGTCTCGCTTATCAAGTGTTATCTTTAGTTCCAGCCGTGTGATGACTGTGTCTATCAAAATACCACTATCAGACCAGTTGTGTATCAGTAATGGTTCTCTCTCTTCCTGAATGGACCATAACCTCTGGGAGAATTTGTGCTGGCTCCACTTCGTGGTGTGCTAAGCGCAAGAACTAGGCTGGCAATTTTTTGAAGGCTATGGAGAGGAAGGGGAGAAGAGTGGTTGAATATCAGTTTGCAGAGAAACCAGGGTAATTTGCTTGGAAAAATGTAGCAGCAGCTCATTTGAGCACCTGGCTAAAGGCAGAGGGTGGATTTGCTGGATGAGATATTAGAGATGGGTCTGTTCATGGATAGCTGAGCATATCCATTGCCTAAGTGGGAAGGCATTCGCTGTTCACGCTGACAGCTGCTGTGGGGCGAGGTGAGACCTACCGACGAGATGATAAGCAGTAGATTGATAGTGCCTCGACACTGAAAGGCCTGCCAAAGGCTAGTGCAATCTTGAGTTCAGTCCAGCTTAGCTCCTTTTCTCTTTTATTAATTTTTCAATGAGGAGCAGACGTCGAGTTTTCCAGGAAAATGGTGTCTATAGGGTAGATGAGTGGAATAACTGCAGATAATTTTCTCTTTTATGACTAAAGATACATATACATTCTATATTAACTACCGCAGCAATACTGTAGCTAGAATGGTAGATTTAATGTTTTCCCCTGTTAAATGTTGAAAAGTTTTCCAGCTGAGGATTCTGCAGAGGCAAAGCCCTCACAAACTGGTGCCCAATTAGTGTTGTAATTCCCATATTTCCAAAATTAAGTATAAAGGTTGAAGTAATTAGTAGTTATTTCCTGTATTAGGCACAGCAGAAATTAAGTCTTTCATAACACCACAATTCCTAAGTGACTGAGGATTACCTTTTATGTAACATTTCCTCCCAAGTTTCACTGTGCTACCAAAGCTGAATAGTTCAGTCAAGACAGGACTTAGATTCTCTACATCCCGGAGATCCGATTGCAATTACAGCATCTTTATGAGGGTCTTGTTTAACCACTGTTACACGGTAATGTAGCTGAGCATTTGGTTCTTGCTCAGTACAAGTTGCTGAGGGAGACACTACCTGGGATACGAAGTTATTTAAGACAGGGATCTACTCCACAGCTTAACTCTGGTGGAAGCAATCTGGTTGGAGTCCTTCCCCTTTGCATATTTCTCTATCCAAGTGTCATGACCCTTCCAATTTACTATTATGTGTATCGTGTGGTTAAGCAGGTATTCAGGTCATTTTTAAAGGGTATGTTTTTCTTGGTGTTTTTGGTTCACAGCAGAATTGTGCCGACTTCGGGATCATCAGCAGTCTCCTTTTCACCCTCAGCTATTGGTCAAGACATTTCCCAGTGAACTATTATCTGCTCATTTGAATCATCCAAAGATAACTCAAAAGATCAGTACAATATAATATCCTAAAACTTTGTGTTTATTTTTGAGGTACTGTACCATACCAGCACACTTGTATCATGTCACATTTTGTTACACAGACTTACAGTGAGAAGAAATTTAACGGGAAGTGACATGGTGTAAGTGATGCACTGACATGTATAATTTAAAGACTATACTCTTGTTGGAAGCAGACACCTGCAATTAATTCAGATATTGGGAATTCAAAATGAAACTGATGATTAAAGCCAGAAGGGACTTAAGATGCATATTAAGCTTATGAACTGGTGAATTTCTCTGTTTATCTAGCAGAACAGTACGATTACTAAATTTTTTCTGAGAACTCATCTGTGGAGTACCATTGCTGCTGCTTTGATGAGGTATTATCAGTCTATAAAATACACAGAAATTTAGCTTTCTTCAGGTCCTATCTTATCCATGAAGACAGAGCTTGATTTGAAAGCACTTTAATAAGGAGATATCTTGTTTTCTGTTCTCTTAATATTTTTTATTAAATCCATATCCAAATTGTTGACTAATTTCATCTAGAAATATTCAGTTACTTTCTATGGTTTTATGTTAGTGGGTTTACTGAATATCAAGAAGAGATACTGCCTCATGGACATGACCAGAAGTCATAATTTTCTATGAGCAATTTTGCAAACATGTGATGTTACGTCTTATAAATACCTCTTCACAAACAATTTTAATGCAACAAAACATGCTGGTCCTGAAGTGCACCTACCCATTTTTTGATTTTTTTTCTATAGTTGCATATCTGTAACCTGAAATTCAGTATTTCGATCATCTCTGATGCTGGGAAAATACTGCTTTGTTTAGCTGTGCCCTACTATGAAAGCCCTAAATGAACCAACAGCTTGAGCCCTGCATACTAATAGTAATGAACACTGTAACCTTAAGATTGAAGAGGCATGTACTTTCTGTCTATTGAAATAATTCAACATGTATTTACTTAAAAAGACATTTTAGAAAGCTACTGGAACAGCTTTGAAATATACATAGTGTGAAAAACATAGAACAGCAGCAACAGCAGAATTCATCCCACTATGACACCAGTAGTTTCCATTCTAAGTTTATACTTACTAACTTCATGGGTAGCCTATTGCTGATTAAATGGTAACCTGTATTTATTTACAGCTTGCCTGTTATTTCCCACTGGACTACAGACAATTGATCAAAAAGGCACTGTTGACAGACACCTAAATTAGTAAACCAGAGATTAGGATCTTTGTTTAAACATAATCATCATGTGAATGATAATGCTTAGGGCTCTGTAAAAAGTTTTTTTTTTTTTTCTTTAAGTATAAACCCTTCTTTTTCTGAGACCATGAGAGATGACAGAAAAAAAGTAAGAAAAGTGAAACTTGGAGTGTACCCTGGAAATGAAAGATTACTGTGGCATCAAATCCTCACATATATTAAGAAAGCCCAATAATTAAATAATAGTCGAGGTACACAAAATGCATAGCAAACTCAGGGGAATATCCCAGGTGGACCAAATGGGTCAAGAACACAAATCTGTGTAATCATTGTACTGCAAAGTGGAAGCAGCATTGCCAAGATCCGCCCTTCTGAGCTGCGGCAGCTCTCCCTTGCAAAACTGCTGGAAGATGCATTTCCCTGGCATTGGAAATATATATATTTGTATTTCTAACAAAGCTCTTAAGCACAGGCAGTCTGTCTGATGCCTCATAAATTGCCGATTATTCATTTTTCCGCATCCTGTCATTTCTGGGACTGTTTGATTAGGCAAGCATTCCTCTTTTTTTTTCCCCCCCTTTTTTTTTTTCCCTGGCTAGACTACTTCTATCAGCCAATAACAGGGGTTTGAATTGTGAGGCTGGCCAACCTAGTACAACACACTTGCTTCATTTTCCCTGAAGAGTTTGGCAGTCCTGAAAGACATGCTCAGTGTAAACGAACAACTGAGAATGTAATTAAGAGGCATGTTAAACTATAAAAAAGGGGTAGTAACCACAGTATGCTTTCATTAATTAAAGCACTTTCTAATATCAGCCAATTACATCAACCTCCTCTGGCCCTTATATTTCTTAGGCTTTGTGTAACCGGTCCCTTTATCTCTAATGGGATCCTTATAATGCTGACCATGTGGCTTTAGAACAACACCAAAATGCTAATCTAATCCCCAGTGTTGCCCAAAGGCATTACATGGGCCCTGACATGGATCCAAGATTGGTTGCACCCTAATTCAAATAAAAGCAAGAATTAGGGCTGATCAGGTGTCTCACTGACAACAGTACAATGAGCGATTGGGGGAAGGTGGGGGCAGGTTGGGGAGGGGGAGATGGCAGCGGCAAACGATCAGGCACATTTCAAAAGTAATTGGTCTCCAGGGAAGGTGCGGGTTGCTTCCTAGACCACTTCTACAGAGCCCTTTGCACCTTGCCAGCTGGAGGGAAAGTGCAGCCACTTCCAGAATAGCAGCGGGGCTAATGGAAGCACACGTACGTGTGAAAACGGAAAGCAGGCAGCAAGAAACCCAAGGAGCTGATATCAAAATGGGACTTCCTTCCAGATTTTCCCCATCTTTTTTCTTAAATTCGATCTCGTCATTATGACGATTTCTCAGGTAGCTGGATTAAATGCGGAAAGTTAGAAAGAACTAGTTTAAAACCACAGGGCTCCATTTCCATCCCTGTCTTGCTGCATATGCAGCATGAAAGGAAGTGATGTCAAAGGCACAGTAAGGCTTTTCAGTATTTTATTTTATTTTTTCTATAACATTGACTTTCGTGGAGCACTTTTATTCTGTAGATCTCGAAGCATTCTCCAGTTGCGTGACTGCACCATCGTCCCCACTTTGCGCAAAGGGGAAAGATGCTGAGAACTGGGGTTTTGGGCTCAAAGACACTGAATACAACCTCCAAAAAGGACATCTTCTTAAGGGCTCACCCCACTAGATTACAGGCATCATAATAATAATAATAATAATAATAATAATAATAATAATAATAATAATAATAAATATTCAACCAATCTCTGCTGCAGCTCTAAATAGATCAACCGAGCAGACAACAGAATAGGAAACCAAATAACCCAGGAAATATGTGAGCTCTTTTTAGCTGTTAGAAACTCTCCAGGAATTGTCTTTATCAGACTTTCCCTGGCTTCTTGCTCTGCCACGTCAGGTACCAGCAAGTCTCTAACTTTAGCCTGTAACCACTATTCAGGCATGACTAAGCTTTTCCAATGTGACTAAAACACAGCATTCAGTCACTGGGATTTAAGACTCTCTTTTAAGATCCGTCACTGTATTGCTGTGTCCTGGGCAGCTTGTCCAATCCAATCTGTGCTTTTGGGCAGCAGGGCAGAAAATTTCCCTTCTTGTTGGGAAGATGATTGTCAGATTTGCCTTCAGAAAGCTGTAAGAGGACCCCAAATTTTTATTACTTTCTCCTCTGTCTTTTTTATGCCTCTACAGGTGACAGAAACATGTGCAACAGATAATTTAGCTCTGGTTGTTTTTTTTTTTATCTATTGGAAAGTTATAGGAAGATCTGAGAGTATATTAGAAGATAGCATTTGCTGATAGACTAGACCAACTTCTGCAAAATAATTTTTGAGCAGGTAACAGAAATACATTTATGTACATAATTTTTGTCCTTTTTTTTTCTTTGATGATAAGAATCTTCACTTATTTTACTCAGCCTTTACCACATGAGAAAACATAGCTTTGAATCATGTTAGTTCACCTGGAGAGCCACAGCTTAATGCAGAAAGTTTCTAGAAACAGAAGACTGGGTTTTGCACGTTCTCTGCCGCGACCTGTCCTCTACAAAAAAGAACCTACCTGTTGTTAGAGCAACCTGCTTTATACTCTGTGAACACCACCTGACTCTTACCAAAATATTTGAGTCTTACAGTCCAATTTACTGAGTACTCTTCTTTGTGTCCCAGGTTATTCTGATGAAGATTTAAATAAAAATTTGACTACTCTACTTTCCTTATCTCCTTGCTGAAAGAATGTTGGACTATGACTGCCATGGGACTATACCTTTTTTTAAATCCTGATAATAAGGCAGGTCAAATCCAGACACGTTGGCACTATATGTCGGCAGGAACAACGGAGACAGAGAGACTTTAGATTAAAGGAACAAATTTATGGTGAGAGACCATCCCACAGTGGCTTCCTGCTCCTGTAGAAGTCGACGGGGTGCCCCTTAGTCCAGTGCAAAACCTCAGGCTACCATGTTGTCGCTTTTTTCCAGGCTTTCTTAGGAGATGACATCCAAAACGGAGGCACACCAGACAATTAGCCACCTCCTCACCTTGTAAAGAATGTCTCCCCCTTCGCATGAAGGCATTAAATGGAGTATTACCATGCCTGTGCTGCAGTTTTGCTTTGTCGTCTTTTGAACACATTTCTCTGTTGTTAGGGGAAAAATACTCTCTTAATTCCGGAGAGTGTTACAACTCTGATTATATTTTTAACTGCTTTACAGATCACACAGCAGACCTATAATGCCTGTTCTCAAAAAGACAACTAATTTTCATTTTCAATCAGCCTCTCCACAAGATTTTTCACATAGTCTCCCTTCACACCACTAATTTCATTTTAGACCTGCCATCATATCACACATCCCTCTGCCTGCTGTGCTAACATGTTTTCACATGCTTATCCTTATTACCACGAGAGAGGCAAGACTCATAAGGAAACTCACTCCTACAATTTGCAAAAGTTCTGGGGCAGGACCCTGGCTCCACCAGAACAAAAAAAGCAGAGAGAGAAAGGATTTAAGGGTAAATTAGGAGAACGGCAGAAAACAATTTAATTAGCAGCAAATAGAAGCTCTAGCCTAAGCATACTCGAGGTGACTTCAGCAGCACTTAGCTATCGCGGAAAGGAATCTGGCATTGCGTTTCTTCAAAACACCCTGTGTAAAGCCATAAGCCTTGAGGCAGGGGAGTTTTTTAGTTCATATTCAAGCACTTTTAGTTCAGTTCAGGCAAAATTCCCTTGTTTTCATTTGAGTCACGCCATATGAATGTAGAGCGGCAGCTTTCCGCATTCCAGATGTGGTGGATGGTTCTTGCGTCAGTGCTGCGACCACCTCGCCTGTGGAGTGAAACGTCTGGTGGAGGGGAAGGGTTTTGCAGCCAGACAGCTTCCACCCACAAGCGTATGCTGTGATGGGCACTGCCGTTCAGGAATCACAGAATCACAGGATGGTTTAGGTTGGAAGGGACCTTAAAGATCATCTAGTTCCAACCCCCCTGCCATGGGGAAGGACACCTCCCACTAGACCAGGTTGCTCAAAGCCTCATCCAACCTGGCCTTGAACGCCTCCAGGTAAGAGGCATCCACAGCTTGTCTGAGCAACCTGGGCCAGTGTCTGACTACCCTCAGAGTGAAAAATTTCTTTTTTAAGAAAAGAAATTCTTATTTTTTTTAAGGACACTCGATTCTCCCACCTTCCCCAACTGGCAAAGCTGAGGCTGTCATGTTTGAAGGGAATTGGGTGCACTGGTGTTGATCTCCTAAGGCATCTCCTTTCTCTTAGCAGAGGCACTAGAGTTAGCTTTTAGATGTGCCCCTTGGCTTTCCACTGGTGAGGATGGAAGCAGCGAAAGGAGCAGTTGCAGATCAAAGGTCCATCAGGCAGAAAAAGTGGTTTGCACACCAGCATGGTGGGTCCCCAACACCAGTGCTCCTGCTCTGANCGTGGAGCACTTTTATTCTGTAGATCTCGAAGCATTCTCCAGTTGCGTGACTGCACCATCGTCCCCACTTTGCGCAAAGGGGAAAGATGCTGAGAACTGGGGTTTTGGGCTCAAAGACACTGAATACAACCTCCAAAAAGGACATCTTCTTAAGGGCTCACCCCACTAGATTACAGGCATCATAATAATAATAATAATAATAATAATAATAATAATAATAATAATAATAATAAATATTCAACCAATCTCTGCTGCAGCTCTAAATAGATCAACCGAGCAGACAACAGAATAGGAAACCAAATAACCCAGGAAATATGTGAGCTCTTTTTAGCTGTTAGAAACTCTCCAGGAATTGTCTTTATCAGACTTTCCCTGGCTTCTTGCTCTGCCACGTCAGGTACCAGCAAGTCTCTAACTTTAGCCTGTAACCACTATTCAGGCATGACTAAGCTTTTCCAATGTGACTAAAACACAGCATTCAGTCACTGGGATTTAAGACTCTCTTTTAAGATCCGTCACTGTATTGCTGTGTCCTGGGCAGCTTGTCCAATCCAATCTGTGCTTTTGGGCAGCAGGGCAGAAAATTTCCCTTCTTGTTGGGAAGATGATTGTCAGATTTGCCTTCAGAAAGCTGTAAGAGGACCCCAAATTTTTATTACTTTCTCCTCTGTCTTTTTTATGCCTCTACAGGTGACAGAAACATGTGCAACAGATAATTTAGCTCTGGTTGTTTTTTTTTTTATCTATTGGAAAGTTATAGGAAGATCTGAGAGTATATTAGAAGATAG
>VYXH01008589.1:148315-193009 GCA_013397275.1 Burhinus bistriatus
TGCCAGGGCTCTCCAATTACTACTAGTATCACTACCTTTCCTAACGTGTCAAACGACGACAAGCTTTTGAAGGCTAAATCCAGCAGCAGTAGCTTCTAGATGGGTTAGTGGTAAATGAGTGACACTGAGTCTGAGAGTTTGTCATTGTTTGTCAAGATAAGTTCACAAAGAAGATGACTTTCATTTCCAATATAAGCTATCATGAAAAGGATTGCACCTATAAACTGTGCTGCTAAACGCCTGACCCTGACAAGAGAGAGGCATTAAATAAAGTTAATGACAAATTCCCAGTGCTATTTGGGATAATTATTAATTGTTACTAAGTTATATTTTCAGTAGCTTTTGTTTCACTTTTCAGAATCATGACTAAATTTGTAGTGT
Source organism: Burhinus bistriatus (assembly GCA_013397275.1). NCBI lineage: Eukaryota > Metazoa > Chordata > Aves > Charadriiformes > Burhinidae > Burhinus > Burhinus bistriatus. Next base: position 148,697 of record VYXH01008589.1, read on the forward strand.
TCCTTTAATTAACGGCGTTTTGGGGATGCTAACCTGTCAAATTGCTGCATTGTTTTTTTCCTAGCAATGTTTTTCAACATTTATGCTATAAGATTCGGTGGGTGGAGAGAAACCCTGTAACCAGAGGGCTCACAAGCTGAATGTTATTTGTTTACTCTTTAGCATAATTTGATTCCTGCTTCCCCGATAAACAAAAAATGACTTGATAATTCTCTCCCTCTTAGGGGCAGGGAGGGTAGAAGGGGAAGAAAAGGAGAGTTTGCACACAATATGGCAGTTTCACAGGTGAAATTCACAGGATCCCCTAGAATTTGGATCAAAACTCGTAAGGAAGCTCTAAGGTATTCTACCAGTAAGTCACAGCATAATTAGCTGCTTCTGGAAATCATATTTATTCCCCATTGTTCATTAAGCAGATGGGCTACCTGCTCTTACCTACCCTTAACTGTCAGCATCTGGAAAGAAGTTGATGAAATTCAGCCCTTTCTTAGGGTCATTTCTTTAATCGGGCTGCAAATCCTGTGGCAGGGAGTGAGTCCGGCTGCAGGGCACAAACACCTCGTGCTCCCGGTGGCTGTGGCACATGGCTGGGTACCCTCCCAGGGAGCACGCACTTACACGGGTGGGATGTCCCAGTGTGGGATTCCACCAGGCTGTGGTGATCACTGTGATGTGCAGGCTTGGAAACTAAGGTCACTTTTTGAAAGGTATGCTCTGAAACTTTGGGGTTTTTCTGAAGGAAATGCAGGAGCTCAACTTTGTGGATAAGGGAGAAAATCTGGCAAGCCCTGACTTGTAACATGCAAATGTTTGGAGAAAAATATGCAACAGAAATAGTATTTGTAAGCTGCTCTTTTTAAAGCAAACTGAAGTTTATTCAACTAGTATAAAGAATTTATGTGTCCCCGAAATTGTAAAGGAGGGTCATTTACTCCCAGTCCTTCAGAAAAACCACGTCAGTGCTCATGGTGTCTCAAAAAAGCTGTCTTTAACCAAACGCCAGGCTGAGTCTCTTGCAAAGACTTAGACCTAAGGATAAAATTGCATTCTCATCCTTGGTTTAGTCCTTTGGTATAAATAACTATTGATAATATCAGTTATCTTGTTTTTCTTATTTCTCATGCAAATAGTTGAATCACAGAATCATAGAATCATGCAAATAATTGTCTTATAAAAAGGTCTCAATATGAATACAATGTTGTAGAAGATGTATAGAGGATACTAAATTCCTTTGAAATAAGACTGTCTTCAAATGTGCATCTGACCCATTTAATAGGACTTTTTCGTTATGATTTAGATTTAAAAAAAAACCCCAACAACCAAAAAAACCCCCAAAACCTGATTTCCTTCCATTCTATTTCAGAAGTTGATTTTACAAGTGAGTTTTCTTTGTATCCTACAAGAAGTGTTTATGAAGTGAAATGTTGACCCTGAAGTTGATAGGAGTCTTACCACTGAGTTAAGCTGCACTGGGATTTCACCTTTGGTATTTTTAATGGTGAACAACAGAAAGATCCAATTTCCAGCAAGAAAGGATAACACTCCAGTTCTACTAATTACAGCTTTTACCTAGACACAGTGATTCAGAAGAAGCCGCTGATTGGATTTTTATCTACTAGGGCTACAGTCTGTCACCAGAAAATTAGTCTCTCCGATGGAGGAGTTTTGTATCTTCTCACATAATACTCAAATGGTACAACTGTAACTTTGTATATTGGAGAATTCCAATGTGAAAAATTTAAGTTGCGTTTTGTTATGGTGTCCAATATCCTTCTGTTATCCAAAAATCTGACTTAATCCTTTAAGGTTTGGTTTTCGCAGAGCTCATCGCTCGAAAACCTTTGTTGAGTGACTCAGCACTTGTCTAGACACAAACATACAGAAAAAACTCCTCAAAACCCGCTAAAACACACTTTCAGTCTGAGTTTCTGCTCTCTTGATAGAGATCCTAAATGACTCAGGTTCCTTCTTTTTGGGGGACTCACATTTGTTCTCCTTCCTGGGGAATTTGTGTACCCGTGAAGCTGTGCTGAGATTTAGCTGAGAGCAGCAATATTTTCCAAACACAGACACAGGGGGAGAGAGAGAAAAATGTGGGGTTTTTGCTTGCATTTTTTGCCTCTCTACTTTCAGATAGTTTACTAATTATATGTACTGTGAATTTACTGTGCTGTTAGCAGATTCCTTGTGGGATTGTGTTTTGTTTCTCATCATCTAAGTTATTCATTCTCCACAACACAAAGTTGAGTTTTCCTTCAAGGGAAGAGAATGTGCTTTGCATTTATTCATTATTTTTTTTCTTTTTTTTTTTCCATAAGGGCTTCCATAAGCTCTGAAATTAAGCCAGTCCTGACTGAAGTGGTACCAGGACTGTGCTGATCTCAAACCAAACAAGAAGGTGTTTGCAGGAGACCTGTGACCTGGAGGCACTCAGCTTGAAGTTGTCGGATTTCTGCCTTTCCTGGAGATGTTCTGACCCCAGGTAACTTCTTTTCCAGGAGGTACAGTATTCTGCCATTATTGATATCATTCAAGCTTGGCAAGAAAACAGATGTCTGGTCCAGAAGCTTTTAGGTGATGCATCTGCCCTCAGTTCTCCCTACCTCTTGCATTTTTTATCTCTTTTCTTTGAACACATACAGGTTATCGTGTGTGCTTCATTTTACAGTTCATCCGATCTGCATGTATCCCCTACCATCAGCTGCTTCTCTCCCAGAAACTTGCAGGTCCGTGTATGTTAATGAAGGTTGCATAACAAACAAGTAATTACCAAATCAGAGGAGAACATCATACATCAGAAAGATATCAAGATGTTCTGAATACTCGTCTTGAATACCAGTAGCCTTTAACCTCACCTAACCATGGCACTGGTGTTTACTTAATGGTCCTTCAAGAAGCCAAACTAATAATGTGCTAGGTAAAAGCCACCATGGGTCAACATCTAACTGAAACTCAACGTTGCATATAAACAATTAAAATATTTATATTAACTCAACTGTGTTTAAGTACCTTTTAAGATGTCTTTATAGCATTTATGAGCAGCCACTCTGTTGGGTAGGTTGAAAAAAGTATCTACTTCCCAGTACAGTGTGATCATTAGTTTAACAGCTCGCTCACCACCACTGCTTGTATAAAACCTGAACTGCTGCCGTCCCTCTTCCATTAAACAATAACACATTTCCCTGCTCAATCTTCATCATGGTGACAACAAACCATGATGCTACAAAACTCGAACTGCCTCCTCTTTCTTAACAGTGTCGCAAGAGTTTTGACCAGGAATGACCAAGCTCTTGACTGTTTGGCTTTGGGTCCAGGCTTAGACTTTAAAGGTCAAATTTAATCCAAAGCCACCTTAAATGAATTTCTTATAAGTTTCTGCATTATTTTTCTTCCTTTTTTTTTTTTTTTTTTAGTGACTTGGATATCTCACTGCTACAATTGTTGAATGATGGGAAAGAATTGAATAACAGAGACAGGGAAAATGGAATCCCCTAATTCAAACCTTGCACTTAAGCTGAAAGCAAATTAAAAAATGGTTTGAATTAACAGCATAGAACCTAAAATGCAGAGGCGGTACTTTTCTATCCAAAGTGTGTAACCACCACAGTACGAAGAGGCAAGGTGAGGTGTATACTGGTGCACAGCAATACCAGTGTAATAAGTAAGTTTTTATTTTTTTTTAGTCTGTTTTTGTTTTGTTATACTCTTCTTTTTAATGATTTTAGAGCAGTTAGATTCTGTCCTTGTGGAAAGGGCACAATTTTCTCATCTTTTCTCATTTGGGTTTATGTAAGCTGACATTTGCCGTGCCATTTCTCTCACTCTTAGCTATTTAAAGGCGCTTGCCCAAAGAATTCTTTTGGGAACTGGCTTTCTAGACTCGGGGCTGATGTTGCTTTCTGGGTGAAACCTTCTAACCTCTTCAAAGAAAAGACAGGTTTGACCCCAAAGCCCTTATTTATAACAACCAGTTACAAGGTGACCATCCTGCATGACCTGTGGAATATACTACACTATTTTTAGACGCCACAGAATGCACTCAAGGGCAAATGACACAGTCCATGATTAACAAAGAATTCCTGCAGAAGTTTTATTCAATATCAAGTCACATAAATGGACCCAAAGAAAAGAAAATCAAGAAAAGATAGAGGTTTGAATAGTGTCTGAGTTCTTGGGTACCTTGAAGTACTGTTTTTTTTTTCCACTCTAACTAAACAAAAGCAATTCTCATTTAAAGGTTAAATTAAATGCCTTTGTTTTATGCTTATACACATGTGTTTAAATATACATGTAAACTTAAATATCTTATCTTGTACATACTGCAGTTTCATGAACATCTAAATATGCTTCTTTTTTGATTTTTAATTTTCCACAGAAAATGGTCATACATAGGCATCAACTGACTGCTAACTTGATTTAAGTAAACAAATACACACAAAAAATCAGTGGTCCAAATGTAAATTGAGCACAAATGTATAAATAAATGCACACTGAATATAAATAACAACAAAAAAACTTTTGACTTTGATGTACACGGATTGAAAATGTCTTTGTAAATAGTTCATAAGAGCACATGTTTAACAGAAAGCAAAACTTAGGGGTCTGTGAACAAGACAGGGAATAAGAAACAATTTTGGTATTTGTACGCGGCTTTCTCCTGAGTTTAGCAAATCACTTAATCAGTCAAATTCGAATATCTTAATACTTGGATAACTGTTAGACAAGAGTACTGGAAGAATTTAAATATTTAAAGTGGTTTAGCAAACTTTTTTTCCCTGAGATTGTTTAAATTCCAAGCGATATATTACGTATTTATCTACTAGAAGTACTAAGAAATACTTTGATGATCAAATGCAATGCTGCATGGCTATTTCATCCAGCAAAGAGAAACTTAGTCATGACTCTAACTTTTTCGATAGTGAATTATGACAGTAGGACTCGAAAAATTCACACTGCTTTGCTAACACTGATCAATACCTTATTATACACCTCTCCGGTTGAGCTTTGCTACAGTTATTAAACTCACAGTGACTTTTTAAGGTCTTGTGAAACTGGACAATTTTGGAACGTTCCAACTTTTGTTTAGGGCTGGAGATAATACGAAATGCTGGGCAGGCAGGTAAATACTTTGGTGACAAAGAATAATAGTATTCTGTGTTCCTTTGAAAGGTTTTATAATTCCATTTTAAACATCAGCTTTCAAGGGTTTAAACTCAGTAATAGGATGCATTCCATTTACTGAAATTTGACATTAGCATCCCAGACCAAGAAACTTAGTATGTTTTCTTTTTATATATGTATATATATACTCACACTGTGTACAAATTATATAGAATATAGACATAATTTCATAGGTAAAAAATGTTATTTTTAAATAGAAGAAACGTTCCCCCCATAAGTTAAAAGCACATGGAAAGAATGGGAAAAATACTTAGACTCCAAAGATCTATGTAAAAGGTTTTAAAGTCATTATTTCCAAATTTCTCTCTCTGCACACATACTTCCACTTTTGCGACTATCATCAGTTATTCTTGCCTCAGCTGTAAAAGTTTTTTCTGGAAATTTTCGGTCGTGCTGGCCTGTGCTTTCAGCAGATCTCACCAGCTAAATAGGGTCAGCTCCACTCTTTCTATGGCCAAGGGAAAAATAATGGTGCTGATTCACCCTTTCCTCTGAATCAATATTAAGCTCAGTGGTGTGCTAGAAGTGAAGCTATTCTTTTTAAGGAGGTCAAAACAAGATCCTGATTGCTTCTGACTTAAGGAATCCTAGATACATTTTGAATGTGGAAGGCTATGTCTCAAAGCCAGATTAAAACTCGGAGATAGCTTTCTGCTGCTTTAAATTATCCTTATGGTATCAATTAGCCCTGGTGCTCTGTCCTAAAGCTTTGATAATGCAGCCATGTGCTTATATGTATCTGTTACGGTTCACCGTTAGGAAAGCCTCAAAAGCTGTTTTTTTGGTACCTGTAGCATTAGGTTTTTTTAAAATTGTGATACATTAAGAGAAAGCCAAGCACCATCTTGAAAATGTAAAGGAAATGGTGAAATAGTCACTTTTTTAGAGGGCATAGTTTTTTTCAGCAGTTCTTCACTCTTCCAAATTTAATCCCTTTATATGGGTAACTCTCCAGAAAACAGGTATCTTTGAAAAGCTGGCAACATTTAGAGATGCTGAAATGCAAAAAATAGTGTTGACCTGTATTCCATGTATTTTTTGGTAGTTTCCAAATTATTCATTAATTCTTGCCACTGCAAGACACTGTGTGTGTCAGTGAAGCTGTATGATTGGTAGTATCATATGTAGCCTCAAAAACCAAGATAAAAATGAGTAAGAGTTCATGGAAGAGATGAGAAAACACTCAAGTCTTCAGAAAAACTTAGTGAGAATAATGTAAACAGATATTAATTCTTTAATTAAAGGGAAGGTAATTTGGGAATTTTTGTTTTTTACTTGTCTGCAAGGCAGAACAAGAGCATTCAGTGAAATCAACATTTCAAGCAAAACACTTAATGAGGTAAATACGTAGGTAAGCATCAAAATTATCCAAAGCAATGATTAAAAAACTGAAGACATTTTTGAAATATCTGGCACTTTCCAAGCTTAAGCCAGGGACCAGCATGAAAGGTGAGCATTTCTCTGTAGCCTAGTTCTCACACCTTCTTCACTTAAATCAATGATCGTTCTGTGATTGATGTTACTTTGAGGGACAGAAAACAGGGCTAAATAAGCCTCTTATGTAATCTGGTATGACAACAGCTATTTTCTCTTCTCGGAAACTCTCTGCCATGGTAAACAAAGTTTTCCAACATTATGTTTTATTCTAATGGTTTCCCTGAGGTAGCAGGAGCAGGACAAACATGGTATTTGAAGACAGAGCCTTGCTTTACATTATGAATACGTATAAACTGAATCAAGGTTTGTTCTTTGTTACTGTTTCAGTCACTATTTTATGTTAATATTTTTTTCCAAAATAAAGCCCCAAACCCCCACATCACTACTTCAAAAAGTACTAGTGAGCCAGAAAATTCTCTTCCAGAGTTATTGAAAGTACACACCAGAAATAGTTCAACAATTCTGTTTACATTCAGGAGCAGGAGTGGCAGGTATTTAATAGACGAGATTATTTTCTGTGAGGTATTTTGTTCATGCTTGTCAGCAGAGGCGAGGGGTAAGCAACGAAAATTTCTAGATCATTCATTCTAAATGCTCAAAGTTAAAACGAAAATACCCCCATTTTATGTGAAATGTGCTCCAAATTTCTTAGAAAACAGCTGATCCATACAAAAATATGTCCCCTGGAAGGCAGCCAAGGTTTTGGTGCGATGTGCTGTTAAGGAGCAGGTAGCATGAGGCTGAGCCGCAAAAAAAGGAAAGTTTTAACATCTCCCCCTCTCCAATTTAGGGCTGCTAAAGAAGTGTGTGTTATGTGTAGTGGGATGGCTGCTGCAATGAAATTTCTCTCCTGTCATAAGCCATCCTAGATGAATTCAAAGAGAAATTAGTCCTACCAAGTGACAAAATTTGTGTGTGGTGCTGGGCTGCTCACTTTGCAATGATTTCATTAACACTACTCAACACCTTGCAAGACTTAACTTCTTGCAGGATCAGGCTCCAAGTGCTTAAAACTAATCTTTGCAAGCTCTTCTTACAACATATCTTTGGGTGACAATGCAGTATAAAAAAAAAAAAAAGAAAGAAAAAATCACAGCCAGCAGTTATATTTTGCATATGATTCCAAGGAACTGCTAATGAGCTACACAATTTATCTTCAGAAGAAAAAAAAAAAGAAAAGATGAAAAAGGGCTTATGAAACATTTTTGGCAGCTTCTTCAAACTATTTTAGAAAAATGCAGGGAAAGGTTAAATACCTTAAAATGGGTATTTTTGACATTTGCCCTTTTATCTCACTGAAATTCTACCACCAGTTTTTTCATGTTTTTAACCTGATGTGTCAAACGCACAGCGGAAGAAAAGCCCTGTGACGAACTCGAGATACGGCAAAGCCTTAGGGATTGGAGGGCCTGCTGGTTTTGAAAGGGTATGTTGGTTCAGAGCCCTCCAGGTGGGGGGAGCCGGGAAAAAAAAAGGTATTTCTCACATTGTTGTTTTCAGCTACAAGCTGGCCGTGGTTCTCCGTGTTTTCCTTAAGTGCGATTTCAGCGAGGTCTGCGCTCTGTCTGCTGTGATGTATCTCAGTGCAAACAGCTCACTGTTAGCCATTATGTACCTATTAGCACTGATTACTTTCTGATAGCTCTTCACCAGTTGGTTTCACTCACTTTGACAGATTTGGTGCTTTGTTTAACCTTTAAACTAGTGGGGCAATAACATTGCTGACAGAATTGGAGAAATAATTAAGGAAAACTTAGCCAAGGCATAAGAAAACAACTGTAACAAGGCAGGTCTTTCTGGTGGGTTTGAGAAGTTGTCAGATGACACTCAGGAAAAGGATGGAGCATCCACTGCAATGGCGATAGCACAATGTGGTGTAATTATGGCTATTTCCAGTTTAATCTTCAGGGATCCAGTTTAAAGAGATCATTACTGCTTTACTAATCTTATTTTTTCTCTCTGTAGGTACATACTGTCTAGGCCAGGGAATAATTCATTTCTGCATTTGTTACAGAATGTATAACAGCACAGAGTTTAATTAATAGTTTAGAGAGCATTTCTCTTTTGATTTATAAGGGAGAAAGAAAAGCTCAGTATTTTAAAGTATTGTCTGTAAAGCTGTTGCAAGAAATGACAACTTAAAATCAAACATTTTAGCTGCTAATGTTACAAAGCAACTTGAAGATTACCATATATGAAAGAGATCAGATAATTAAAAAAACAGTCCTTTTCCACAAAACTCTTCACCCACCCAATTTATGTTTGACAATGTTTTGGAGGCAATGCCTTTGGGTTAAATTCACTCCACTCCGACTGAGCTTTTACAGGCAACTAAGGTATGAAGTCCCAAGTTGGATCAATGAGGTAATTAAAGCATAGATAACACATAAGAAGCATCTTCTAAACTGCTGCCGTTGGTGGGTCGCTGTGTTACCATAAACAGGCTCCAGACCCACTTTGCGTGGTTGCACCAGGCTGCAAACTGCATCAGCTGCAAAGCTGCGCCTGAAGACCTGCAAGAGGATGTCCTTGCCCATGGCAGGGGGCTTGGAACTAGGTGGTCTTTAAGGTCCCTTCCAACCTAAACCATTCTATGATTCTAAGAGCAGGAGCTCTTGAGAGAAAAATGAGCTGCAGGGATGCCGATATGCTGGCTTGCTAGTAACTGCCTGATGACCTAGCTTCAATTTATGCTGCCTGCAGGAACAATGCTCTCCCAGTATTGGGAGAGGTTGTCTTTCCATGAGAGAACTGCGTTGATGGGGTGGAAAAACCCTTGTGGTCCTCTGGCTCTTGAGATATGGCATGCCAAACCCTCAAAGGGTCTTCTTTCCTTAGCTGGTCCTTGCCTGTCTCCAAGCCTTGCTGCCTCTCCGCAGTCCTGCATCGACTAGCAGGACTCCCGACAGGGCTCAGAGCTTGGGTAGCATGGACAGGAATCACACCGACCATCTCAGACTTCTTTTACTCTTCATAAACTTGGTGGTTTTCTCTCTTTATTAAAGTTAGGAGCTGTCATTTTCTGTTTGAAGGAGTATCCAGCGTTCGCACAGGAGGAAAAAAAATTTTTTTGAAGAGGAAAATGTGGCTGTTAACCCACAGAAACATAGAGGGCATTCACTGCAACTGCTTCAAAGATGGCCATCTACTTTAAATCCAGTCAATTTTCACAAATGAGTTTTCACATTGCCACTCTTCTCTTTTACTGAGAGTGATTCAACCTGTTTTGGAAGAAATATAGTGCTCCCATTTATGATCAGCATATGTTCAGGTTTATGATCAGCATAATTTTCAGAAAAGCTTAGTGAAGAGGCAGACTTCTGAAAGGCAGCCTGGTATCCTGCAACTACTACAGCTCATGAAATCCAGGTCTTTGTAGCTGGCACAAGACAGGCAACCTCCAGCAGAAGCCTTTCTGGAATTTTTCTTGTGATAATTTTTTTTTTTTAATATTATTTCTCATATTTAAATGACTCAGTTAAAAATGGAATTGGTCATAATCTTTTTGTCTTTCTATCAGCCAAAATTGGCATGCAAATAAATCACAGAGCCTGGAAAACGTGTTTCATTGCTGCATTCAGATAATTAAAATCTAAATTATATTCCAATAGTAGCCAAAATAGTCTGCGCAATCATTAATAATTAAAGAGTTTGTAAGACATTAAAATATAATGCATTCATTATTTTCCTCAGGTTGACTAGTGCATTACATGATGTGATGTATTTATGATTCGTATCCCTCCTTGCTTTAGTTGTACTTTCTTTGGCCATGATAATAACTGAAATAGGCTACTTTTACCCTTTTTCTCAGATGTAAGATACTGGCATCAAGCAAGTAGCGCAGTTGTCTCTTAATTAAGTGTGGTAACCCGTCTAATTTAGTGTCCTTTCATCAGTCATTTATCATCACTTTTACTGCTCATAGGATTATTTCTTATGCTAATTGCCAACTGTAATGCTCCTAAACTACATAACTGCATAAATATTTCCTAGCAAAAGCATTCAGCATTTCTCACAGCTCATTTTAAAAATACTCCATTGAGTGCACGGGTAGCAAATATCTAAAGTAATATGAATTTGTCTCTGGCCAGGTAAACACAGTGCATTTTGTGGGTTCTGCACTTTAATAGCTTCAGCAATCAGAAAAGTCAAGAGAAGGCAGATATTAAAGATAAGAGATGCTCCAGCCCCAATAAAGAGGGAAATCCTGAGCTCTCCCCTCATTCTTTTACCACATACGATTTTTTTAAAGAGTATCTGGAAACTGGAAAAGCTTTTGGCATCACATTTTTCACCCCTGTGCATTAAGGTATTTTGAAAAATACATCATGTAAAGGAAGCGAGAATGCTGTTTCCCCTACTACAGTATGCGAATTTGAAATCATCTTTATCTCATTGTAAAGTGTACAACATGCTTGACACCTCAAGAGGGTGCGCTTATAATGAGGGTAGGGATAAAGATATCAAGAACTGTGTTAATTAGAGAATTATAGTGCAGTTCTTGTACCGAAAAGCAGGAATAAGCAGAAACCATATATGAGACTGTTGTAAAGACAGTCTTATTATTAAAGATGCAGGTGCTATTGCTTGTGGTGAAAAATAAAAATATTTATTTCGATAGAGCAGATAGCGCTACTGCAGGAATAACTGGAATTGGGTCATTATACGTAAACTGAAATCCCCTTCTCTAACTGCAAGGGTAGAGGACTTATACATGAATTCATAAACCCCAGACCAAATGGATTGGTTAGAGATCAGCAGCCACATGAATTTCTCAGTAAATGTCTCTCACCCCATTGCCACTTTTTTCAGTACTCCATATGCTAGATTGCAAACTGCAGATTTAGCCCTTTTGCCCAAAGGCATCCGAACCTGTGAAAAGCCTAGCTGAAGCAGTGTCTATTGTTCATTGACAACTTGTCAATTTACTTCCAGGCAAAATAACTCATAAACATGATAAGTAAGGCAGATAAAACAAGAATTCTTTCACACTTTGCAACTTTACTGCAAAAATGCCTTATTTTTCATAAATGTGTGAAATCTCCCCTCAGAATTGTGACTGTGCATTGAACTTTAAAACTGTGTGGAAACCGCACATGCATCTCACGATTTCAGTCTATAATAAGATGAATGTTAAATATTAAAGATGCATTAAAAGTGATAAAATGAAAGATATTCAAAGGTTTAACAACATTCTCATATCGCTAGCTGTTTTTCCTGAGTTAATAAAAGTTCATTTTAGGGAAAAAAACTCCAAAAGACAAATGTTTGAATACCAGTCTCTAAACTGATGTTCATATATTTCTTCAACGGTTATTATATAAATTTTTCCACTTCTGGAACCATATAAAACTCCTTTACTTCACAGACAGTGGAAAGAGCATTAAACAGAAATCAATGACTTGCCAATTTAAAAAATGTTCATACAAATAGCTTCCTAGTGTTCAATAACGTTGATGATATTTTTCGCAAAAGATACTTAAATGATTAATTTTTTATGCCTTGCCACACAGACAATTTCGCAATCACACACTCAGCGTTTAACTGACTGCACATTCGCACACACAAATTAGTTATTCGCAAGGAAAACTTCAGAACAAGTTGTCAAAAAACACCTACAGAAATGATGTTATTGCACATGCCATTAGGCTGAGACCATGTTTATAATGCTAAAAATATTACTTTTTTTTTCCCAAAGACAGCTGGCAGTCTCCTCTTCTCCCTTTTGTTCGTTTCCTCACCGGCTCTCAACACGTGCTGAGCTTGTAACCCCGTGGGAGCAGTGATGGTCTTTCCCGCGTGCAGGTGTACATCCTCCAGCATGCTGTACTTCTGACCTCTGATGTGGCGTTGCCACAACACATGCAATAAGCACTGCGAAACAGTATGACTAAAAATTGAAAAGCAACATGGTGATTTTGTAGTAGACTGCTGTTGGGCCATCGGTTCATCCAGCCAGGCACGCTGGGGCATGTCACCTCCCTGGGGTGGCCCAGAGCTCCCGAGAACCTCCATCGAGGCCTGCTGTGGCGTGCTCCAGTAGAAAGGTTGGTCTCCTCCAGTGGTTGGTGGCACAGCCCATTTAGGTAATCCAAAACTTATGGTGGCCCCCGTTAATCAGCTAATCTGTGAAATGGAGCCATTGGGAAGTGGTTAATTTCCATAATTGATCACTTTTAGACAGACGCAGTGGTCTTTGGACACAGGCAAGAAAGCAGGGAACAGTTTTCTGCTGAATTACTGATTTCTGAGTAGCCAGAACCCATACATGAAAATGTGGTGCTTTTTTCCTGTTTTCCATTTATATTTTTTCACCTGTGACCGTGAAATATCTCGAGCATTAAACTTGTATTTTGAGTAATGAATTAGAGTTACCAAACATTAAAAATGCAAACAAATATTTGTGAAACATTTTCTCTTAGTCCAGTTGCAAAAAAGATTCCAACTTTAAAAACAGTATTTGCATTATGCATATCTTATTAATATTAGATGATTCTTTGCCACTCATAATTAGAAGAAAAAAGGAAAACAGAATTATGAATACATCATCACCTATTGATTCATTACTGAAATTCACTTTCTGTTTACGCATCCTTTCAGGTTTTTATTACACATTCATTTTAACCAATTACAACTATAATTATAATTTACACAGCACAGTTAATCCTTTGTTTTCAGCTTTATCTTTGGGTGATGTAAATCATTTGTCATTGTTTTTCAAAGAACTTCATTTCACTACTGTAGGAATAATGGAAGAGAGATTTTTGGGAGCTATGCTTCTAATAACTCTGATATATAGTACGTATAAAATCGTGGAGTGATTTAAAGTTTAATGCTCTTTAATGTACAAACACCCACACATATTACTTTTCTGCATATATGCATTCACAAACACACCTGAATTATATAGTCATAATACTCATCACTTCCATGTAATAATACACAGAAGGTCCTCTTTTTTTTTTTTTTTTTTTTTTTTGTTAAGAAGTCGGTATTACTGCACATCACGTACCAGAACACAGATCCACGGCACTGTGAAAAATTAAAAGCCCTCTAAGGATGCGTATCCCTGTTCGTCCATTACAGGCATAGATATCACAACTGACAAAAGTACCAAACTCCTCAGAGTACGCCAGACTACCTTACTTAACATCCTCTTCTTCCCACACCATTTTACCAGACTACTTTCTCCCCATTTGTGTTAATAATTACTTAAAGGATGTGAACAGAGTGGCTGGGGCTGGAAGATAATGTTGCATGTGCAAAGATGGTGAAAAAAAATGAAAGCAAGCCAGTTTTGATTAGTTTGGGGTAGAGTTAAAGCGACATTGAACTTTATACTAGTGATACTTACTGATCACCAGTCACATCCCCTAATAATGACTTACATACAGTAAGTAAAAGACTATTTCATAGATTTTACCAGCAGCCATTCTGCATTTCACCCTGCAGATACCATTCTGCATGATGCTGTATGCCGCTCTCATCGACAACAATGTCACCAGCAGAAACATCTTTATTAAACTATCTATTTACATGTGATCATGAGTGAAGATCCTTTTATTAATAAAAACTTGTTATACAAAATTTTTCATACTATCCCTCTCTTTTCACCAGTGATTAAAATATCGAACATTGCCGTAGGCAAGTTGTGAATGAAAGAGTACAATATAACTGTGAAAAATGGGAAGCAGAGAGATGTATTTTCATTTCACAAGCCAGGAAAAACTCAGTAACTAAATGCTAAAAGAATCACGGGTTCCCTTAAAAAAACCCCCCACAAGTGAATTTGAAAAACATTTCGGTCATTTGCAAGCCATTAAAAGGATTTTGATGTTGAGATATTTTTTGAATATTTTAATACCATCCTAAATGACAGTATGTTCTTTAAATAACTGGAAACTGCAAAATAAATGGGGAAGTTAACACTGGTCTTTTGTATAAGATAAAGAGTAATATGACTTTTAATTAAAAGTGGTTGATTTGACATTTCTGCTCCACCAGTTCAGAAAACAAATGCATTAACTGTGAATTAAAAGATGTAATATTGATGACGTTATTTCATTTTCCTTTTTAGTTCTGCTTCTCACTGCCATTCCATAATGTTACGCTATTTAAAAACGGTTTCACTTTCATCCGAAATATACTTCTTAATGTGATAGAACATACGTTTCATTTCATTTATAATTTTTGATCAGTTCAGCTATAGGAAATTAGACAATGTTCCAATATATTCCAATGATAGTGGCAGTTGTTGGATAAATTCTATTAAAAGGGGAAGAGGAGGGTGGAACCAAGGTCCTTTTATTTTCTTCATGGTCTGAATGCAGTGGGAATATGGAGCTGTAAGACCCTTCAATGCATCCATTCCAGAATTGAGAAGGAGCACCGATGGTGCTTTACAGCAAAGATGTTTTAAAAGTTGGCGAAAATTAAGAAGAGCTGCTGCCTTGTAAATGAGAAGGAGGTGTGGCAGCTCTGGAAGGCTCAGAGCCGAACTTCAGCACCAGTGCTGGAAATCTTTTGAAATTGGGCTAGGTGCAGGTGTCAGTGCCATTGGTGGGTTCCTCCTGGACTCTAGACACTGTTCCCACCACCCCTGACACAGAAGTAAGGGCAGATAAAAACATTTGAATTAATTACCCTCAATTATGGTTTAGTACATTGACCGGGGATTTTTTTTTTTTTCTTTAGTAAATCAAATTATTAAACAGGTACATCACAAACTCTAGTTAACTATTTTCACAAACATTTGACTGCTAAATGATGGAGAAGCACAAGGATCAGTGATTGCAATTAATTTTTTTAATAAATTATTTTTACAAACTTGTGTCCAGATGATACACACCTTGAGTTCTGGAAACAGCAAGTCTAAAATCAATAGTTAAAATGACAATAATTCACAGGATTGTTACTGGAAAATTTCCTAAAATTCTTACTTGGACTTGGTCTGGGCAAAATTGAACTTTACTGGGCAACTTTACAGAAATATTGTCCACACTTAACTCAGCATTGGCAAGGACAGAAGGCAAGATACATCCCTGTGATAAAAGTACAAGCAAATAGTGAAGAGAAGTGATAAAAGTACAAGTAAATAGTGAAGAGAAAAGGAAGACAGGGAGTAAAGGAGAACAGTGTTGTCCTCTGTGTTTGACTCCACAAACATAGATCAGGTTTTGGGTCAGTTTCTACCCCCATCTGGAAGTTGCCCAATAATTCTTAAGAAGGCAGCTTAACGGGAGAGAAGTTAAAGATCTTGTGTTAACTGAACAAACATGTAGATTAGCTGCTGGTTAAAGTTTAGTTCACAGTGGGCATTCTCAGAAATTCAGTTCTATTAACATGGTCAGCACTGCCTGCTAACAAGATACCTGTTTTTTCACATCACACAAGTCCTTCCACATATACTTGGAACACAGATAAGCATTACATTTGGGTCATTAATTTCTTTCTTATAAAGTGTTGTATGGATGCACGGACACCACTCCGCAAAGGAGAGAAAATTACAACCCAAGTCCATTTGGGTTCAGTTTGTCTATAGCATA
Source organism: Burhinus bistriatus (assembly GCA_013397275.1). Lineage (NCBI taxonomy): Eukaryota > Metazoa > Chordata > Aves > Charadriiformes > Burhinidae > Burhinus > Burhinus bistriatus. The sequence goes on from VYXH01008589.1 coordinate 164,860, forward strand.
CAGCTTACCCACACTCCCAAAACAGTACTGCCATGGACAAACCACAGGAACGAAACAGCTGTTTTTTTCTCCATCTTTCCCAAGTACTTTTCTATGCAAACTATTCCAATTGAACTAGTGCATTGTAAGACACTTAATCTGTAGAGTTACACGTTAGTGATTAATAGATAATGTAATGTAAGACCATTTACTCAGCTTAGTTAAAATAGTTTAAAAAGACTTGTAGCAATATCTTTACTTCCTTATTTTGCAGTTTTGCTCTGCCCCCCTACTCTATTAACCTTCCTTCTGGTGAAGTCCATTTACAGAGGCTCTGGTGTTACATCCTCTGTATTCAAAATAAGGGCAACCTTCATGGTTGCAAAGAAGTGAACCCTCTGAATGCATACCTGGAATGGAGTTTATTCGCAGAGGTATGAGCTACTTTCAAATGGTGGTTAATGAGAAACGAGAGCTGGCACTTACAACGGCAATAAATCCTTAAGGCAACGGGCAGGTTCACAGACGTGATGCTATAAACACGGTGCAGGTAGGAAAGGCACCCGTCACTCTCCCTCTCAGCCAACTGTTCACCAACTGGTGTTCTCCACAGCTGGCTCAGGTCAGGCTATTTCTTTTCTCACAGAGAGCCCGTAACAAACAAGGGGACTACTTTGCAGGCTCTCCCGGGTACCAAAAGCCCCTCTTGTCTCATCTCCAGCTGGTGTAAATCCTCTGGACTCATTGAAGCCAGTGCAAATATGAGACTTTACTGCAGCTGAGAATACACCTCTCTGTTTCGGATGCTTTGGAGGTCATGCAGTGAAGGAAGTAGAGATAGCAGCGAAATGACTCCAACTACCATTGCAGGTATTTGGTGTTTGTTTTGGGTTTCTTTCCCATGCATCCCTGCAAGAATTAATGTAAATAACAAAAGAATTCTGATATAATTTAATGAGTTCTACACATTACAGGTGGATCTCTTCCACAGCCCCAAAATACCTTGTCTCACGGGTGTGGTAGAACTGAACAAAATCCTCAGCAGCTGAAGAACCAGGAATTTAGCTTTAGCTTCTCTCCAGTGTGGGAAACAAATAACAATATTGCCTTCTTCAGTGAACGTGCAGTTTATCATCGTTCCAGATAAAACTTGCAGGAATTAGCCTAATGCCTCAAGGTTGTGTTACAGCTTGGCATTTGAATCAGGGACCATGTCTAACTCACAGGATCATCTACGTCCATATTGTCCACTAAGATTTTGAAAACAAAAATTGCATCCTCATGGCTTCTTTTTTTCGTATACAGCACATGGCAGGTTAAAAGGGCTTAGCTGTGTTGATTAACTATCCAAATGTTTAATCAATATGGCAATAGCTAGATGCATTCTGGCTGTGAAAGACCTTGGAGAAGTCCCACTTGCCTTATTCCCCACCCCCAAGTGGGACATCAATGAACTATTACATGGTTCTTGCATATCAATGCAGAGGGGCTTAGACAAATACAACGCTAATGGATAATTGTGGGTCACCTTGTCAAAATACGTTAAATGCCCCTTAAGTATTTTTTTCCCCCTGATTAAAAAAAAAAATGACAGTAAACTGACCTTGCTGATATCATACAGCCTTTCAGGAAGCAAATACTACTCAGTCTGCAACGTGCTCATTGATTCATGGGTCAAAAATCCATTCTAACTAAATTATAAAAGACACATCCTCGTGTGTTGATACAACCCACGGTAACTGCCTGACAAAGTGTTAAACAATGGTACTCTTTAGCGTGGGCAGAACACGTTTACTGACACTTATTCAGAAAATACACGCAGGGGCCTCTGAGTGATTCATAAGCAAGGGCTGTGGATCCCTGGGTGCGCTGGATGTTAATGCATCGCAAAGTCAGGGAAAGTTCATCTTGTGACCACGGCTCCTGGACTTGCTCCAAGAATATGCCATTTGCAGAGATGGCATTAACTGCAAGAGGGCCGTTGTGGGATTTGGATTCCTGCCCCTGTATTTATCTACTCACAATGTCATTAACACCCACATTGATCCCGAACTGCTGCCGGTGCCGAGGCTGCACGTGGGATTGCTTGTTTGCCGGTGTCACAAATCACAAACCAGAGAAAATCGTTCTGATAAAGATAACAGCTCTGTGGCTTCACATTGTTATAAATGAGCCATAGGAGCCCTCCATACCTGCTAGTAATGTGCTATAATGGTTTTGCTTAGCTATTATTTAGAAGCATTACCTTTGCTCTGGCTGGCAAAATTAGTACTAGGAAGACTGTAACATGATTTGCACTGGGAATGTCACAATGCATCTGTCATTATCTTTCTGGTCTTGGTATACCGCCTAAGACAATGCTGTAGGTTAAAGTCAGCAACAAGGACAAAACATAACTAATTAGCTAAGTATTGCCTTCATCATGAGGCTTGTTTTGAAAGGGTAAGAGAACTACACAGAGTAGCATGATATTTGCTTTAATTTCTTGTGTATTACACAAAGGTTACTTGAATCACCAATATAGTGACGTTAATTGCATGTACATATATAGCTACATAAATAAATACAGAGGTAGAAATCTGTCCATATACATAAATGTGAATATATAACATAGACATGCTGTATATGTGTTTTTATATTCATGCACAAGCATGGATACAACATTCACAAATCTCCTGTGATTCCATAGTCACAACTACATCAAACACATCAAGAAATCTCTCCAAACTTACTTTTTTTCTGGTTGCACTGCCCCAAGTTGGAGCATCTAAAGCAACACCTAGCAAAATAGTTGCTGCAGCTGCTCTAGTAACTTTCCGGTCTCGATTGGTGTGGCACACAGAAGACCAAAGTAAAATGGCTTGAAAAGGACCGCACAGCAGATCAGTAGCAGAGAAACAAAATCCCGTGCAGTGGTGCTTATGAGTGGAAGTGGGTGCCCACCATCACTCTCCTGCATCAGTTTCAACACTGGGAAACACTTATCCATGAAAGCTTTATGAGTAATAATTAAATAGTCAATTGAGGCTTCAAAGAACCTGAGCCACAGGTAGTAGTAGGCACTAAAAAGCCTAACTACTTATGCATGGAACATTATCCCTTTGAAACACTTTATTTGTAAGGAATAGAGGGACATCATGAGAAAATTGTTTACACCTTTGATGAAAATTCTTAAAAACTCTTAAAATGCTGTCTGGATGTTAACTTTGGCCACAGATCCCCTTTACTGAGAGATCCTCAGAGCCAAGCACTGCCAGTCATCACCAGCATGGTGGATCCTAGGCAGGAGGCAAGAGGAGGGTGAAGTACTCACTTTGGATAGGTCTGATGTACAGCGGTTCCAAAACACCTAACTTCTAAGAGGCAAAGGAATATTCTCACAGACCAGCTCAGTCCCCTCCATATCTGACGTTTTCCTACCTCCTTTAGCCTTCTTAAAATACTCTTGCTAGTCCAAGGGATAGTTTTGACCTGGATAGTGATTCCAGTTTATTTTTTCCAAAAGAGACTGTGTTTCAATGCCATTCTGTGTTTTAGACATAGGTGAGGCTTACTGTCTGTGAACACTTCTGACTTCTCAAAATAAAACCAAGGGTGTTTTTACACCATATCTCAGAACAGCATTTCATCTCAAATTGCCAGCTACAAGCGCTGATCTCTCTGGAGTCTTCACGATCTTAGCACAAGCATTTAGCTTCCTCTAAGGATCTGCTCATGGAAAGAATTTAAGTGCTCAGGCCATTCAAAGTGATCCAGCGCTGAGTCTGCTGAAGGTTTGCAAAGTACAAATAGGCAACTGACAGAAGACAAAAACCTGTAAACAGGAATGCAAAGAGGACAGGCTTTAATGTTGTCCTCTTGGTGACATCTAGAAGTTGCTGTTTTAAGTATAACGAAATCTACACTCATCTTCTGCTTACGTAAATGAAGTGTGCTTGACACTTTGAGGTTAAATGTTTCCTTGCAGATGAAACGGAAGATCCTCCTGTGCTTCAGTTATCGCGGGGTCTATGCCAGCAGTAGCAATGTTCACAGTGGTAGGTGCTCCCATGCTGGAGACCAAACCAAAAAAAGTGTTGTTTGGAAACAAACCAGTTCATGGACGTTTGACTGGTGAAAACAAGAAAAGAGGATTCGAGTCTCTCCTCTCTAGGTTGTAAGTGCTTCCAAGGAAAAGAAAAAGTCTTCTCTTTTCAAACACCATGGTTACATCGAGTCTGTCACCCAGCCTTGGATCTCGCCGCTTTGGTGGTGCCATACTCATCTTCCATTTGCAGTTTTGCTGACTTGCTCACGGACTGTCATGCTGGTCCCTTCTTTCCTGTCTGGCACATAGCAGGAAAGTGTAAAATTCATCACCGATTTGTAAAATACTCATACAGAGGGGTTTTTGGTTTTGTTGCTTTTATTTGTTTCCCAGTGACCAAGGTCCCCCAGGGAACAGAGCCTTAGGAAACTACCACACAAAGAGATGCAAAAATACTATTTAAAATATTGTGTGAACTGTAACCATATCCTGCATTGCACTGTTACGCATAGGACTGTTGCACACACAAAAAAATGTTTGTAATTGCTGTGAGGGAGATCTATTCAATTTTTTACTGAAAGAAGACAAGGTGATTGTCTGTCTTACTCGATATGCATCGGTAAAGACATGTTGCATCCTTTATGCTTTTACCAAATGCGAGAAAACCACATCGACTAAGTAGGCTTCAAATAAATTTCTTTGATGGGTTATTCACAAATGTTCAGGCCCTAGTTAGCCTTGTATTCTGGCTGTTTCTTGCCTACAGCACTGAATGCACAGCTAGAGGGCTCACAAACAATTTAAAGACATACTAACCTATTCATACACAGAAGGACATGAAAAAGCCCTTTTGTATTCAGGATGACTGGTTCCCCACCATTGAAAAAGGGCTTTGTTCAGTGTGTGACAAATGATAGACTCTGGATAGCTGATTATGTGGAAGTTTCGCTCCACTCAAGTAGACGTGGTACTGGAAAAGCTGCGAAATTCAGCTGTTCGCTGTGTCATACTTCCATAGCATCATGCTGCAAACATCTTGTGTGATCTCCACTGTAAGCCACAGCTGCTCCGATGAGCAGAAGTTCCCATCTGTAGGTTCTGTCTTTCTCAGAGGCTTTGAACAAGTCAGGGATGGCACAAAGATCATGAGGTGAGATCTCACCTCTGGTCTTGAAGGTCTACACGGCAGTCGAATTCAGTGCAATTGAACATACAACTCAAAGAGGGATCATGTGCATTAAAAGTTTTCCTTTTGATATTGCAGAAAGAACATCCATGAGAACTGTCTCTTTATTCTGACATTTGCTCCTCCCTTGTACACCTCCAACATGAACGCATAGCGAATGTAGGAGTTTCTGCAAGATTTTCTTGGCTATTTCAAACTCTCCTGGTCTCATGTTAACATCAAAGTGATTTCGTATGACTTTGTAGGCCTTGCATAGTCTGCTCAAATCTCTTAATTCTCAACAATGTTCCAGGAAATTATAACATCTTTGCATGGTATAGTTCAGTTATTTTCCAGGTTTGATTGAGTCACAATCACGATGGCTCCTTGTCTTCTGGTATTTTGGCACTTCTGCCTGGCTGTTCTAGCACAGACCATAATGTTAAAATGTAGAAGAAGATTGGAAAAAATGCATGCAACTTTTTGGAATCTCAAAAGCTCCCGCTATAGCTTTTCATCAGAAACTGTTTGTGATACTCTTGCATGTGAATTCTTAGGAAAAAAATGCAGAACCCTTTAATTAAATTAAGCAACTGACACTGCATGGAGTCAACAAGAATCAACAGGTCATTTTGTGACAGGGAAATAACCAGTATTCTTACCGACAAGAAGGGATATAAATAGAAATACCAACAGATCTAAATTTTTCCCCCTCAGAATCAGGACAAGCCAGTAACGGGGGACATGCATCAGCAACGTTAGGAAGAGGATAACAAATTATGGGAACTAATCGTATCTCCAGTGTACAGCATGCGACTATTGAATCACAAATCCACCATGATACGTCTCAGAAGAACATCACATATCATGGGAAAATAAATGTAACTTCTGCAAACAAAACAGATTAAGGGCAGAGTACACTTCAGTAAAGTGCACAGGGACACGGATGCAAAGGTTGCTTTAGCACTTGTTTTCTAAGCGTGCTGTGCAGAAAAGTTCTGATTTTGTTCAAAAGAATGAAAAGGGATATCAGCAGAAGTGATGACAGAACTAAGCAAACAAAACATAAGTCAGGTGAGATACATACAAAAAGGTTAAGGATCCGCAGCCATAGCGAGGTTACTAAAAAGGTTAATATTTAGCAACCATTGCCCCATAGGGTGTGTGATAATGCTTATTTCCTATTCTAGAAAGCTACAATGTTCACAAAAGTACCATTAATTTTAATGTGGGTGATTCACATGCATCAAGGAAGGCTCTTAATTTTTAAGCAGGAACTGAAACCATGCTTGTTTGGCAATGTATTCAATTATTAATGTGTTTAACTAGGTACGCTGATAGTTTTGGTGTTAATATTTTATCAATGATGTTATACTTGTATATTGGTCCAAGCTATGCAAACTATTACGAGGTATATTTTTACTTCACATTTAGGCTAGTGTCTCCTACACTCAGCTGAAACAGTACCATGCAAAAAGCTCCACATACTTCAGTGAAATGACTCCTGAGGTGTAGGTAGTAGAATCAAATTCTAAACATCTCTACATTGAGAAAGCTCTCAATCCAGGGGGGGCTTAATTTGCACTTTAATTTCTGTTTTCACGTTCAAGTGTAAAATAAGCATTTTGTTTTCTGCAATATATCCCATTCATTAGACAATCCACAAAATGCATATTATATTTTAAAGCTTTTGAAGTAAAAAAGAAAAAAAAAAAAAGAAAAAAAGAGAAAGAAACAAAAATAAGCAAACGGCCCAAAAGAAATCAAGTCTTGATTTTCTGTGGCACAGTCCCATAGCCCAATTGTATGTGATCACTGTTTTCTGAGACACTGTTCTCAGCTGTGAGTGATAATGTCTGGTAACTCACTGAGGTGAAACATTGCCTTATTCAGAAAAATAATTTGGGCCACTGCTGTAGAAAATGAATGCTACATTCTTTACATGGAAAAAGAGCATGGGATATGATTTCCTATATAAGGAATGCTCTTCTGCAATACATCAAATCTCTTTTCTCCTGTGTGTGCAAATGCACTCTCCTTTGTTACATTATAAGAGGGTGCATAACTCCAAAAGAAATGGAGTTAGATGAAAAAGAGCCATTCCAAACTCTACTGATTAAAATAAATGTGCTCATAAAAGAGACAGGAGAGTAAATTACTGCATCCCCTGAACAGCAGTAACTTATACACCAACAAGTTATTTTCAAGTTTGCCAGAGGAAATAATCTGCTATCAACAAGGGGTAATTGCCTGAGCAAACTAGTCTTTACATCTCACACATGCTGTCACCTTGTGTAAGAAAGAAATACACCACATATCAATTCAGGAAAAAAAAAAAATTGAAACATTCCTTTAAAGGCTGCTTCTCTCAGCCGTTTGAAAGAGAGAACATATACACAGCTTGGAATATATCTAATCTCTGCTCTTTTCTTATCGCTGAAGAGTATCCTAACACACCACAAAATTCATAACCTAAGCAGCCTCAGGCAATATTAGAAAGGATTCATTTTAGATTTGAACAGAAATTTTAATCTGAGATTTACCTGTGGCTGTCACAGGTGAAAGCAGGTTAGTGACAAAACCCTTCAGGAATAAATGAAGGAACTATTAAGTAAAAAAGTCAAAATTTTCTGATTTTTATACGAATAAGGGCTGCTTAGAGCGCTAGATGAATACTTATTTCAGTGAATATGCACAGACATACACCCTCTTTTATATTCCCATTACACAAATATTCATTTGACTAAAATGCTCTTGACCCAGGGGCTCACAGAAAAGGAGTTTTCAGCACTTGCACGGATGATTTTTTTGTCGAAGCAAGGTGCAAGATTTGCCTGTATGTAAGTATTTAATGTGCATTTTGCCATGTAAGACAGACTGTAACATATATTCCACAAATATAAGTACAACAGACAGAAAAAAGAAGTTTCTCATTCATGAGATCTTGTACTAAAAAGGTGGCCACTGTTAATTAAAAAAAACCCACAAGTGATGGCAACCTATGAATCATAGAATCATAGAATGGTTTAGGTTGGAAGGGACCTTAAAGATCATCTAGTTCCAACCCCCNACTTCTGTGAAGTAACAGAGGGGCTAGCTGTCATAGTTGATTAGTAGAAAAGAATCTGCTTCTTACTATGCAGCATGATCTGCTTTTTCTAGTAACATTAATTTACCTTGTTAAATATTGAACAATATTTTGTTAACCAGAAAAACACATTTCGCTCTCTTCCTCCCAGAAGAGGAAATGAAAGTTGTCTTAATTTCCTCCACTCTATTGCTTTGACTTTTATGTAATTAAATGAGTTCCCTTATGCTACCTGTAGCACTATAAGTATGAAGACATGTACCCAAAAATGAACAGGAATAAAAAAACCACCCAAACTTGAGTCATCCTGATTAACGTTCTGGGATGATCATATTTTGAAACCTGGTAGGATTGCTTGATCAAGACAGTAAGCAATGCAAAAATAGAGTCAGAACTCGAATTTTCCTAAATTAAAGATTACAGGGCATATGGGAGTATTTCTGTCTTCCATCCAACCCTTACGATGCTCTTCCAACAAAGCAAAACAGAAAGGTCCTCAAAGATTTTTGGCAGCATTCTGGCAAAAGATATAAACTACTGTCAAGCATAGTATGGAAGAAAAACCATCTCAGTTGACAGAAACAATATGCTTCAATTTTTCTGTTGGTCATGATTTTGTATTCCAATGATACTTTGAATTCCAAATTAATCACTGTCGTTATTAAAGAAGAAAGAAACCTCCCTTAACCACAGCAAAAGTCATGAATGACATCTATTAGGGTAGCCAGCAATCAATTCTGCGGTGTCCCTGCCTGTCTGCCTGAATATGTTGACCCGTGATAGGCAAGGTCTGAAGTCTGGTCTGCAGTTTGAAGAGCTCATGCTGTACCTTAGCATGGTTCTATCTCAAAAGCATCGATTGCAGCTGGACAGGATCCGTCCATGCAGTTACAATTCCTCCTTAGCTACAAAGTAAATAAAAAGTCACAAGAATTAAATAAAATAAAAAATAGTCCAATGCAGAGTATGTAGGCTGACATTTTTCACTCAAAAATTAAGCTTTCTGTGTCTTCGATGCCAATTCGTGTGAGTTTTGTGTATTTTATCAATGATAATTCCTAACGCAGGAAATACACCACCTATAATGAATTGCTGCATACAGGAAAGAAATACATCACCGACACCTGTCCCTAGTACAGTAATAAAATGTTACAGATTTCAGGGATAAAAACATCATAATAAAATATGCTCTGTATGCAAATAATAAGACTACTTTTTGAATTGAAACAAAGATGGAAACTGTTTTCTGAAGTGGAAAACTGGAGGATTAAAATTGAATCATTGCTTCTATCCCTCAAATGAAAGAAAATAAAGGATTACAAATATCACTCAACTTTTATTAGTGCACGGCAGTCATCAGAAATGGGACTATTCGCCCTGGGAACAAAACCGGTGATATTTCTTAGAGTGAACATTCTCATTTTGTTGTACAACAATATTGAGAGAGAAACTAGAACTGAGCTGCCGAGACACTGTTAGCTTGGTTTGAAGAAAGAAATCAGACTGTATAGACTTCCTTGATGAAGAAAACCGGCAGTGGTGAGGTCTTGCTGTCTCCTCCTGCCTTTGGTGAGTTCATTCCTGACCATTACGGCTTGCTTCATGTTACTTCCCTCAACCACAACTCCCAAGAAGAATATTTTTCTATGGACAACTATTTGCCATAGATCATTAAATAACACAAAAGACATATGTTCTCATGACATTAGGTTGTTTAAAAAGAGTCTTATTTACTGCAGAAGGATGTTTAAGTTACAGTTGCCACTTCTAGCAACAGCTCGTGCTCAGAAACCTATGCCCGATAATGGATCAGTTTCCAGTCTTGTCAGCAGCTTTCAGAACATAAAGGGAATTTTCCTAACTGCTGTGGGTGTTGGAAACTCGCAGAAATGTGAGAGTGCAGACATGTTTGCTGCACTACATCCTCTGAGATGGAGAACCGGTTTGCAACAACTGAAGGGATACAACAAATTACAGTACCTTACACTTTAAGGAGATTTTCCCACATTCGCTTACACTTTCCATAATAGTTTCTACAAAAGTGCATGAGATGTACCTAAATAATATTCTAAAAATTACAGCTCCGTGTGAAAGAGTTGGTATTTCAAAACATCGGAATATGTGTTAAATATACCATGAAAGTTAGTATAGGAGACTTTTTCACAAGTGGGGAAGCCAGAACAAGGGATACAGATCAACCCAAACAGATGCCAGTGGGATCCACAAAGCACTTTTGTGTTTGCTGCTTGTCTTCAACTGTGGTTCAAAATACGACAGCAAGTGTTTATAAATATATATATTTATATGTATATAGATTTTTTACTGGGACTCTATCTTGTATTTCTCAGTCTCAGTCTTTCCCCTTCATTCATAGAATCATAGAATTGTTTTGGTTGAAAGGGGCCTTTAACATCATCAAATCCAACCATCAACCTAACGCTGCCAAACCCACCACTAAACCATGTCCCTCAGCACCACATCTGCCCTTCTTTTAAATACCTGCAGGGATGGTGATTCCACCACTGCCCTGGGCAGCCTGTTCCAATGCTTGACAACCCTTTTGGTGAAGAAATTTTTCCAAATATCCAACTAAACCTCCCCTGGTGCAATTTGAAGCTATTTCTTCTTGTTCTATCACTGATTAATTGGGAGAAGAGACTGAACCCCCCCTTGCTACGATCTCCTTTCAGGTGTAGAGAGTGATAAGGTCTCCCCTCAGCCTCCTTTTCTCCAGGCTGAACAACCCCAGTTCCCTCAGCCGCTCCTCGGAAGACTTATGCTCCAGACTCCTCACCAGCTCCGTTGCCCTTCTCTGGACACGCTCCAGCACCTCAATGTCTTTCTTGTCAGGAGGGGCCCAAAACTGAACACAGTATTTGAGGTGGGACCTCACCAGTGCTGAGTACAGAGTGACGATCACTGCCCTAGTCCTGCTGGCCACACTATTTCTGACACAAGCCAGGATGCTCTTGACCTTCTTGGCCACCTGGGCAGTTAAACCTCTCCATTCACAGTTGAACCTCTCCATTCAGGCTCTCGGCTTTTTCACTTCTGGGCTATTCTTTCCTCTGCTTGCAGCTTCACTGGGTTTCCTTTGTCAATAACACATTATCCTGAGGACAGGAGCTCAGGAGTTGCTGCCAAGGGCATGGTCCAGGCTGGCATCATGCATGCATGAAGGGGTATGTACTGTTGGCACTGGTGTGAGCTGAGGCAAATAGCAGCTATTGTATTCCTCCTGCTTCTCACAGAGCACCTGCAAAGGGAGCCTCTCTTCCTCCATCTTCACCATCTAGAATGCTCGGGTTATTTGTTCATCCTCTGCCTACCAGTGCCGAGACCTGCTGCTGTGTTGTCTTTCTCATGCTGCTCCATAAAGGACTTAAAGAGGCACAATTATATGATTCTTTACTTCTGCCCCTCTCCTGTCTTTTATCAACAGCAAAGCAGGGAAAATGACACAAAAGATAAATGAGGATGGTGCTTGATGACGTCAGTTAATCAGTCAGTTATTTTTGAGTACTGACTGACTAGTCACTAAATTGCAGGCTAAAACGTGCTCTCATACAGGCACGCACCAATCCGACTGACGTACTCCGGCTGCTGAATGTCGTAGCATTTGAAAGCACTTGAGCACTATATACCTAATTTAACAATTTCAGTCTTTATGAAGATTTTACTTAAAAAATTACAGGAAACATCATGAAGAAACTCAAGAGAGACTTTAGTAAACATCTGGTTATAATTCTGAAAATGTAGTCCAAAGGAGTGGTTTAAAATGCAAGGCCAGAGTGTAATACTCCAATTTGCATCTGCTTTAAGCAAAATTAGATGGATGTAAGTTTTAAAAATGCATAACTGTACAACTGTTCGAATTATTTATCTAGGTTCTTGCCCACCTGAAAAAAATTTATCCCTAAGCTTGTCTTAGGTCAAAATAATGTAAAGAGAGCAAAAGATGACTGTAAGCCTATGACCGCTACAAGCCCCTATTTATAAACCGTATATCATAAGTATCTATTACAAAAATATTACCAGTGGGAGGGGAAAAATCAATAAAAAATAAAAAAGAAAAGTGTGCATTATAAAAAAGACTGTCATGAGTTGAAACATCTTCAGTTAAACGTATATATAACATACATCACATATAAAAGCTATTAATCCAATTTAACAACATTCAATGCATTTATGCTAAGAAACTGCTAAAATGCACTAAATGGAATTTACCGAGATGAGTAAAAAGCACAATTACCAACTAGACTTGGGAGATTCCAGTTAGTAAATGAGGCTGTGAAATTGCTTTGTGTTAAAAGAGTATTAATGGCTATGTTAGCACTTGACTAATATTTTATGGTGCAGGCTGTTACTAAATTAGACCCATTGCATGTCTTCCTGTAAAGTCATTTAGTTATACTTGGAATACTTTTTTCCTTTACAACATTTTTAAGAGTTTGCTGTGTTTTGGAAGTTCCTGATCCTGAAGACTTTTCTGTAAGCTGAAGCTACCCATGCTACCTGTTCCTCACAGAGAGGTTGGTGGTAAATTAGTGCTGAGGGTCAACTATGGTTTCGCAGGTGCTGGCAAGCGCTTCCTTCTGGCAAGGGGTGTGAGCATCAGCTAACTCAAAGAAAATCACACCAGAGTACAGCACATTCAATACCATAATCCTGTGTTTTGGTGTGTCAGCAATGAGAAGAAGCAATGTGAACTGTGAATCAACGCCTAGTCTGGGGAACTGTGGGGCGTAATTTTTCCACCCTAATTCTGGCCTCCTTCCAAGGCTGAGACTCCAGAGATGCCTTTGGACAGGTCTTATGTGACTAGCTCTGCGAAGGCGAGGGACCCATTCCCAGCTCCACGCTAGAGGACCTGGTCTGAATAATACTACTGCTCCTTGCTTCAAATTTGCAAGTAGTTCACTGGTCTTTTGCAAATTTCAAATTTTACTGGAAAATACAATATTATGGAAACAGAGTTTATTAGCTGTCTATAATATTGGGCATAAATGACAATGTACTGGCACTTTTATTTGGAAAATATTTAAATATTGCAAGTATCTTATGGTGGAAGCAAGAAAAATGTAGATTTTTTTTTTTTTTTAATAGAGGAATGCAGTAGGCCTTACATCTCCAAAATTTATTGCAATATTTTAAAATACTGGATATATAAGTCTGAGTAGATGTCTTGGGAAAAAAAAATAAAAAAATTAAGGCACCCAAAACTACTGTGCTCAAAACTGCTCGAGTTTGTGGATGTGAATGAGAGGATGTGAAATTGTATAAGTGCTGGCTCTTCATGTGTGAATTTAAATAATATATAAAGTTCATATCAGAGTGAACAGCAGGAGCAAACATTACAACCATACTAACAGTGATCAATAAGCAAAAATAAATACGCTCTGAATGAGAGTTATAAAGTTGTATGAAGTTGCACCATATCCAGTGAAATTTGAAGGCTGTATCCGTTTAACATTTCCCACCATGCTGTTGAGCAAGTCACACTGCTGCGCATGGGAAAGTGCTTGGATGCATCAGACTTAACCCATAACAGGGTGGGGTCCTAATACCAAACTTTTATACACCTCCACAAAGTCAAATTTTCCATGTTAAAAACTCATTAAGATGCCAATTCTCTTCTCAATTAACCCTGAGCCGATGCAATAAAATTCCGCATAATCTTCCCCGATAAGGCGGATGTGCAAACCACCACGAGGAGAGCAGCAAAGTGGCCAGAAAACCCGACAGAGGGGAGCATTAGCCACATGACAGTCTCGGAGCGGAACTTAGAGAAAAAGCAAAACCCACCATAATGTACTGAGTCGTTATTGCTAACAGAAGCATAGCTCGTCTGTAACAGCAGTAACGTTGGTCTCAACTGGGGAAACACGGCAGGGGGCTCACGGCGTGCTCTTCCAGCATGCTGGGGAAATGATCCCTGGTGAACGCCCAAATGCAGCTTGAAACATCAGAAGCGCTGGTACTCGGATCATCTGAAGCACCAGTTACAAATATATTACAAGGATGTATATGCTCAAAGCTGCTGTTATATGAAGCATGTCATCTGTATAGCCCAGAGGAGGAGAATTAAATTGTGCAATCCTAGTTAGAAGCTGAATGAATACTTGGAGCTGAAAGGGGTGAAATGCAATCGCAAGCAGTCAGAAAGGAAACAAGCTTTGGCCTCTTCTGAGCCATTTCTACACCCCAGAATAAACCTGGCTTGCCACCAAGGGCTAAGTCAGCTACAGCGGGGGAGCACTGAACCCCAAAAGTAGAGGGTGGCCAGCTGAACTGATGGAACTTAACGTTATGAATGGTGATAAATAAACCCAAGGCTACAGGGGAAGCTGGAGCTCCAGCTTTCCACGATAAAAGATTCTCATAGCTCTAAAACCTCCACGGCTTGAGCCGGCAGAGGATGCTGGGCGGGAGAAGTGCTCTTTTATGCATCCCATGAAATCCCATTCAGGTTCTGCTGCCATATGAATAGCTGATAATTGCCATTTCCTTTCGCTCGCTCGTGTTCCCCAGGAAATCGCAGCTGGCTGCCAACCCTGCCGAAGGCGAGATGGGTGGAGAGCAGCGTGGCGGCAGCTGCTGGCAGCACAGCTGGGAGATGCCAGGTCACCTGCACAGGGTGCGAGACCCCACGGGGAAGGGGATGGGGAAGGATGAAGAGAGGTACGAGTAACAAAGCCCAAGAGCACTTGTTAACGTAGAAAAGAAAAGAAGGTTTTTGCAATTGTGAAGTTCTGGGACTGAGAGCAGGGATGGAGTTTTTGTTACATTTCACTTTTTCACAGCTATAATAATGCAATTCTTCTTGATTTTTCTCTTGAAGAGGACACTTATGTGACAACGTGACTTAAAAAAAAAATTAGAAGCAATATTTAGGTGAAAGTCAAGCACTTGGAATTTAAGAAACATGTTGCTTAGCACCGCCCATAAAACTTCATAGTCCATTGTGCCTATCATCTGAAAGAAACCCAATTGAATTATTTGAGCAGACTTTTCAGAAAGTTCCCCCTTCAGCAGTCGTAGACACACTGGACACTCTAGAAGTCCAAATTAAGTTGCATGGGCAGCAAGACCTTTGGCATTTCACGCATCACAGCTTCCACGCGCCTAACTGAGCATGGTTTCATTCGCAAGGCTAGCATAGGGGCATTTGTAATTAATATGTATATTTCCACACATGCACACACTCAGGCACATACAGATGTAAATGTTTGGGTGAACTTAGACTACAAACAATGTCTGCCAAGCAAAGCAGTGGAAACAGATTATTCACTTCACTAGGGCGGCTTATAAGGTAGCTTAACATAGATGAACAGCAATGATATAATATTATTATTACAGCATGAGCGTTGCATGATAGAAAAGGTATGTAGGTGTATAGAAAGCATCTGACAGAAAGGCCTAATGGCATAGTTTCTGCTCAGGCAAAATTTCCACTGATGCTTTTAAAAGCAGAGGCAGGCATTGACCCATTACTACTTACCACTAGCGTGGCTGCAAGGAGCAATAGCAGGACTGGGCCATTACACAGCACTTTCCATCCCATTAAATCCCCTGCTGCTTTCCAAATTATACCTATTTACAGGTAGACAGACAACACTTTATCCATGACAAACCTAGTGAGGTACAGGGTAAAGGGCAGCAGAAATCCTGCTCACCGATTCAGAAGGTCAGTGGTGATCCTGGATCAGCACGTGACTGTGTTTGCTGAGGACTGCGGAGTTTAATAACTCACTGCTACCCCCAAAAAAAATTTAAAGCAGCCCTTTAAGGAATAGAAGCATCACCTGCTGTTATCCTAGCCCAGACGTGGTCCCAGCATGCCGGGACGTTTGCTTGCCTCTGCTGCAGAGCAGCAGTGGGAGCCCAGGTTTCCCTCCAGGTTGTGTCACCCAGCTGCTGGGTAGGACGGATGCGGCGTTGATGAGATCTGACAAGATATCAACCCAAGGTGACTTCGCAGTGAAAACACTCGTGAACTGGAGTTCCTCCACAGGCAGCCTGTATGCACTCAGGGCAAGATCATGATATACTTCTTGCAATTAACATTTTACGCAGCAAATAGTCTCAATGAAATCAACAAGACAACCCGTGGCATTAAAGAGCTTTTTAATACGGGTAAGAATATCACCACTGGGTTTTGGCATGCTTTGTGTTTGATACACTGAATCCCATGGATGACAAACAACAAACAATTCCAGGGATCATGTTCACCTACAGCTGAAAATATGAAATGAAATCCTTACAAGCAGCAGCTTCTCTCCTGGCTAAGCTTGCTTACGGCACAAGTCTGATGCACTCTTATGAATAAAAGTCCAATTCCAAGTTGAGGCCACATATACTTCTGAGTTACAGAAAAACCTCAAACCTGGGTCCATTATGAAAATGTTGAGAAGCACTTCACCGTGGCATCCTTGGTTGTTCAAGCTGAAATGCAAGACATCACTAAGCATTATGTGGTAATGCTCCTACTGACAGATACAAGTCTACAGTTTTTGGATTTAGAAATGAATAATTTGAATTTTGTCAGTATCTCCAGAAAGGTTTCCAGCATGACAATGGTGATTATAGAAGGAAGAAAAAATAAATGGCATTCAAAATGATGAAAAGAAAGACTTGATGGTCATTAACCACTAATCGAAACAGTTCAGCAGGGGCATGATTTAGCCAACAATGTGTATTTTAACATATTGATAATGAATCCCAGCATAACCATTCAAATCAAAGTCAGTATGCCTCCTTTTGTCCCTATGGAAATTAAAATCAATAATACTGGCATTATCCATATATAGCTATATGTATATCTATGCATACATATTTCTGAATTACAAAATAATATTGCATCGTTTTACTCTCATTTCAGATTTTTAACACAGCGATGCACCTCTCCATTCTTCCAATCAATTTATTCTGTTAGTGTTTTTCAGCATTTTAAATCCCTAAGCTAAGTCAATAATGTTGATTACTTACCATAAGCACTGTACGCGCCATTCTAATACAGGTTATTTGCAATTTGACATCCTCATCTATATGCATTATTCTACTTGGAAAATTAAATGAAACCCTTGATTCAGAATCTGAAACACTTAGAAGTAATGATCCTGTTTACTGATTGACTGAAGTTGTGGTTTTTAAGCACTATTTAATAGAGGAAATAAAAAAGCACTATCAAGTAAAAAGGAAGCATCTAAGTTAACTTAGGAAGCATTCATACTGTAGGAATAATAGACATTCATTGTGTTTTTCATTGTTTCATACCTCCGAGACAGTTACCTACACTGTTAATTTAATACTGCTTCGGATATCTTACAATTCAGAACTCAAACCTAATAAATGCAATGTAAAAGAAAACGTAGCACTCAGTAACATTATTTCGTCAGAATCCCGTCCCAGTACTGTTTGCTTATTAGTGTGTAGCTGATAACAGCTGTATTTTATTAGTAAAGATTAAAATAAATTGAAAATGGAACTGGAGGTGCTTGGGTCCAATGTGAGCCATAAACCCAAAGAAATGCGAAAAGTTACTTCTAGACCACCACTGATGCTGGTACCTCCAACAGCAGCAGTAACATACCGATGGGCAGAGCTCAAGAGTACGGTGAGCATCTAACAGTGAAGATGATGTGATGTCTGTGCCCGGCTAGGGTTCTGCTGAGGACCAGTTTAAGGAGAGGGACCATCTCACAGTGACTGTGCAGGTACGAAGCTGGAAACACCTGGAGGCACCAAATTTGGCCCACGAATCACAGGTTTATTCCTAATTTCAGATGTGGCACAAGTTAGGCATTACGTTGTGCTTCGGGTGGTAGTGTGAAGGGAAGACAGGCTGTCAACAACATCAAGGTTGTTTTGTTGCTACTCCGTAAATGGTAGTGAATAACACCAAAACAAGAGAAAAGTGGATTTTGGAGGACAGATGATTTGCTTTTCTTTGTTTCTCTCTTTTTACTAGAATCCAATTTGAAGTCTTGGTGAATGGGGTGCTTTTGAGTAGTTCGTCTCTATTCAGATGGTATTATTTAAAATTCAAATTTATAAGCATAAATTTGGGGAAATTCATTCTCACATATCCACAACTTTACAAAGATTTTCTCAGCCATTACTATGTTGCAGGTAGTCAGTTTACTTCCTGATCTAAACCTTTCACTTGAGATTTTAAATGTATTATTTACCTCAGAAACATCATGAATTTAGTACTCATACTTATTAGCATAGAATTAGAATAAATCTGAGGAAAACAATCGAGAGAATTAGAAATGCATTGCATACTAACTTTAGACAGTGTAATGAGCAGATGCTGAAAGCTTGTTTGATGGCATATTTTTATTCAGAATTATTTTAGGGATTATCTAAGAGCTGTACTGTGGATTATAAAAAAAAGAGTAATTTCAGTTTAATTTAGCCCTATGAACATGTGAAAGTGTTTCAGACAGGTGAAGTATACTGAGGGATGTCTTAAGCTGCCACTCCAGGGACTATGAATAAAAAAAAAGTCAGTTGCCAAGTGGAGTTGGCATTTTACTAAGTCTGGATATAATTGTACTAGAAATCTTGAGGATACTTTGAAGCAGTCTTAAGAGAGGATATTGCCTACTGGAATTCCTCCTTAGTGCAAGTTTCACTGCAATTTATTTTAGATCAAATATACTCATGACATAAGATTATACTCTTGCTCTGGATATGTATATTCATTTCACCAGCTGAAATTGTTGGGAGCTACGTACACTTGCTTCTGCACCAGCTGACCTACTTTATGGGTTCACCACTTGCGACTGGAAAATAGTCACAAAAGCCAAACCAAGCTTTTTCTGACGGACATGCACCGAGCTGCTGGTCCATTTGAACTGATTGCCCATCAGCTCACGTGCTTTTACTGTTTCTGTTGGACTTCAGTACTGCCTGTCTGTGGTTTCGCTGTCTCGATTGCTGCGCCCAGGTCCTAAGCCATGCAAAGCAGAAGTCAGCCCCAGGACCAGCATTGACCCTTCATGGTACCCCAGCAGCGCATTTATGGGCACTAGGGCTTACAGTAAGGTGCAGCCAGAACATGTGGATATTCTCCTCTGTCTCACTTCCCTTCCATAAAATAATGATAAAAGCTCTGGAACTTTTTTACTTTTCAGAAAAAAATCCTGTGTCTGCCATCACCCTCCTCATTTCCCCCCAGCCTTTCTGTTTCCAACCTCTTTGGTTTTTTAGTGGTCAACAGGAGAGTCCCCTTTTTATGGAGTTGCAGTCCCCTTTGTCAGGTGCCCCTTACTCTTCAGCCTGTTGAAAGCACTGTCACTTAGTTATCAGCATAGTTGAGCAAACTGATTTTCCTGCTTTGATCAACTATTTTATCCCAAGAGACCCCATCTGAATCAGTTCTAATGATCCTCTTATTGACTGTTGATCCTCCACTGCTGAGTCTCTGACAAGTGCAATAATTTCTCCTGATGCCCCCTAAGCTTATACCACACAACATAATCAAGTTGACTCAGAAAATGGGAGTTGAAACCTGGGAAAGAACATATGCAAACATACATCTGGAGCAAACCGATCCTGCTCTTTAATTACTCCATGATCTGAGCCAGAAGCTCTATATGACTGGAGAACAGCAAACACAAGAAAAAAGTGACCAAGGTAAGATTCTTTGTCAGACCTTAATGATGTGAAAGCATGCAGAATAAGTTTTGAAAGCAAAAATAATGTTTTTGATATATAGGCAAAACCAGCACAGAATACAACACATTTACTGGTGGTTATTCTAAGATACATCTATGGGCTGGAAGGGAGCAGTTCTGCAAAAACCCATCTTGCTTAATATTCTGTTAATACATCTGCCACCTTGAGAAGGATGCAAATCATACCATTCAGTGTACTGGGAGAGTTTTGGATCCTGCTCCTAAGGGATGCTGAAAAAAGACCCTGCAAGGTGGGCAAGTCAACTGTAAGATTACTGAAAGAAAATGCATAAGGCTTAAACAATAGCAGGCTGTCTTTTGGGGTTTTTTTTGGTGTAATGTCACCTAAGAAAAAGCATTCAGATGGATTTCTCATCTCTCCATCTTCCTACTTCTATTAAGAAGAACAAGATCTTCTTCCTCACAAGTGAATGCTCTGACTGCTACGTTCAAAAACATAAGGAAGTGGGTCATTCTTAAGCTATTCTACTTTTATGAAAACTGTTTTCAACAACATGAACTCTTTCCAACCTGAACTGGAGCAGGTGTCGGAATTTGTGACTTCTGCATGAATATCCCATCCACAAAAGTGAAGGCTTATACTCACCTTTTACACTGACATTTTTGGTGCAACTTGCAATCACTAGAGACTGTGCAGTATTAGTGTAAAAGAGATCCAGCTACAGCAATAAAATAGAACTCTTCAAGTACTGAATTTTCCACACTGAAGACCTCAGAAATCCCCCAGAATAAAATTTTAAGACCTTATAATCATAAGTCCTAGTGCCTTTGTGTTCTGAAAATGCAAGTGCTTGTAGCTACGCAGTCTCCAGCTAAAAATAATACTAAGAAACAGCTCATGAAACCTTTCAAAGCGATTGCATCTGCGGAGGTTCCTGCCCATGTTAAATACTCGCAGCAATCGACACCCTAGAAGCAATAAGGAGATAAAGAGCTGATTAAATTCTGACTCAAGCGTGAGCCTTGCCAGGACAGTGGCACAGACAAGTGCTCTCTTAGGGTTTTTCCTGCCTGCCTATCAGTGGCATAAAGCCAGATGCCATCAGTGGCACTGTTTTGTCAGATACTTAGCCGAGACTGTCTAGGCTTCAGTGTTTATAAATTAAGTATTTGTTAAAGTACAGTACGTAACTATGCACTCCACTTATCTTTGCTTTAGTGAGATTGACACAGTGAATTATGAAGTCAAACCCTAGGCTAGAAGATGCCTATAAAGATTAAGTCATTTCATTCTTTTCCAAACAATTAGCAGCACTAGACTGCTAAGCGGAGATCAATCGTAATTGGGGAACTGAGAGAGGGCAATAAACAAATTAGTCGTGTTTTCTCTGAAGCCTGTTGGTTTACAGACTCACTGTTATTTAATCCAGAAGCTCAACAGATTGTAAATTATCCATTAGAGTTGTCACTGGCCCCTTGAAAAGGATTTACTTTACGATAAAGGTACAAGAAAAGAAATCTGCCTAGTGGTTTCAGGTGAAATAGGATAATCGCAGTGGATTCATCATTATCACATTTGTGCTGCCTACTTCTAGATGACAGTCAAGAGGTGATGACCAGCATCAACATTTGGACTTTACCAGCTTAGCTGGGAGGCACCTGCTGTCCCCTCCATTTTTCACTACCCATTGTGTTATTCATTGCAAAAAAGAATGAAAAGTGACCAGTGGACTCTACCCATTCAACAGAAAAGTGAGATAAGCAGCTAACTACAGCACTAGAAAAATGATTTTCACAACCAGACCTGAAGCTTTAAGGATCTTCTTCCTGGAGACTGTATTATACCTTGGAAGCAGTCAGGGCTGCCCTACTGTGTGGCCACAGCCCACGCACAGGGCACATTAGATGGTATTAACAGGGTTGGAAAGACGCAGAATCCAGCCTGCAGAGCTCACTGCAGCCTTTGGAAGGATTTACAAGTTTGTTGTTGTGGTTTTTTTTATTTTTATTTTTTTATTTTTCCACCTCGCTTGGGTAGCAAGGAGCAGGAATACTGTTTTTCAGGACAAGGGCTCATGTGCTAGTATATTAGGATATCTGCATACTGCAATGAAGTCTGAAGTATAGACATGCACAAAGATAGTTATTTAAATGAAAGAGACCTTATTCTTTGCCTATCCACTATCCCAGTGCAATAGCTACAAAGCAGAGGAATTAATGTTTTTCTTCTCTTCTAAATCCCCTCACTCAAAGGATGAAAGATGTTAAAGAGACTCTTTGTTTTGTTTTCAGCTCTTTTTATTTCACTTGTATATGTTGGCAGCTGATAGAGCCCCAAATCTTGTCAATCCCAGCGTGCTAGGCACAGAAGTATAAAGAACATTACAATTCCTGCTCAGAAGAGCTTAAGGACAAAAATCTAAAGGACAAGACATGGACAAGACAGCAATATCACTAGTCACAAAGCTTTTGCACTCAGTCCCAGAAAATAATGAGAAACAGTATAAAACCCATGATATTTAAAACATTGTATGTATATTACAGTTTTTTGAGTTCAAGTTTCCAGAACTTTTTCCTGCAATCATAATGACAACAAAAACCTCACCAAAAACCAACTTTCTTGTTGTTGAGAGTAGAAGTCTTATATTGATCATGGAACTTGTGTGCGTATAATCTTAAAGAAAGCACTAAATATAAAGCAGAATTTAAATTATAAAAAAACAAAAAGAAAATTAAAAATGTTTTGTCACCACACAGCAACTCATCTGTCTCCCCAAACACTGCCACAATGCCAGAAGGGAATAAAATATGAGGAAAAATAAATGTGATACATCAGAGGATATAAAGGAAGAAAACACAAATGCATTTACATTGTTGGTTTCTTCCCGGAAGCTGCGAAAATTTCCTCATTGCCAGAATTTATAGTCATCCAAAATGACATAACTAAAAAAGGGCAGATATATTAGAGAACTAGAATGTGCAGCCATCATTTACTTTTCTGGTTTGCCTAAAATGCATATAACCTGTCTTGTCCTCAGAAGTCCTATGGCTGTTTGGATCATCATTAACTGACCCTAAAAATTATGTTTTTCAGTAATAGTTAGAGTATTGCCTATGAAAACCCAGAAGCCAATGACGGCAAGATATCATGCATCACTACAATCAAAACTGGGAAAAAAATACCCAGTTCATAGAGAAAAAAAGAGGTCTTTTGTGGATTTGAATTGTCCCTGTCTTTTCTAGCTTAACTCCTGGCTGGTAGGCCACATACAGTAATGGACAAGCAGGAGTAAGAATAAAAAAATGCATTCCCAAATGTTGTTTTCTTCCAGTTTGCTCACTCTATGCTTAATGACAGCTACAGAGTCACTGAAAGTACGGTAGCCAGATAACAAAGATTTAGTGACAACGAACAAGTTAATGCTGCCTCTACTGCACTATCTCCACCCCCCCCCCAAAATATAATGATATCTGCCTATTAAATCTGAGTATTTAGAATAACAACAAAAACCTCATGGCAGTGCAATCTTTGTTCAGTACAATATGAGAAGCTTGCAGAGAAAGGAAAAAATCCCAAGGCAATATTTTCACATACATTAAAAATATATATGTGGGGTGTGATATCACATTAACAGGCATCATATGCCTCCTCTGGAGATGTTAATTCCTAATCTCATCAAGGGAATGTGTGTGTGTACTGTGTGTATGTTCATCGGTAATGTTTCATAAATTGTCTGTAGTTGAGAGGTTATATGCATCTGAAAACTGACTTTGCCCTTGGTATTAAACTTAACTAAAGAATCAGTGGTGGTTGTTCCCATTTCTAGCAGGTTTGCCATAACATGGTGTACCAGCAGTTGATGAACAATGAGAAGGAGCATTACTTTTAATGAAAATAAGGAAACGCTGGGCTTTGTCTTGACCTCTACTCCAATGAGTTTCAAACTGAAAATAATGAAAGGAGATTCTTCCAAGTAACTAATCTAGGACTGGGCCTGTTTACAGTCTTGGTGTGCACCTTCTGATTGAAAAAAGGTAGCATTTGAGCATAAATTTTTTAGTCATAAATGCCACAGTTTTGCTACTATGTTTGGCAACAGGCAATCCCTCTTAAAATTAATGCAAATTAGAAAGCACACTTTGATATTCACAAGCTGATTATTGCAGAATTTTTCCTCAACGAACGTTTTAATAGGTTTCTACTGTGAACTTTACCTTTACAGTTATATAGTTCTAAATTATGCAGGCAAATATATGCAATTTCTCATGACGTCTGTATATTTCATTGGTTAGGGAAATTAAAAGGAATTTTAAAATTAATCAGATGATGCTCAAATCAAAACTCTTTCATGTCATAGGGGATTTATGATCCTTTTATGTTAATATCTTATAATGAAATGACCTGATCTTTGTTTCCTTACAGATTTGATTTAACTTTTGTCCATGAAAACTGTCATTTTGGTTTGATTCTGAATTTTGTAGTAAATTGCTCTAGTTCCTCACATTAAATTTTCCACTTAATGCACTCGTATGACTCCGCACTGTTGTTTTACTGGAATCTGAGTCACTCAAAACCAATGAAAATGTTGGAGCTTTATGATCTTTCACAGCAGAACTAGCTGGCTGAAGGCATCTAACAACTGTGTGATGAAAAGGAGGTTTTGGTGATCTTACAAAACGTTAAGTGTCAGGGTAGAGATGGTTTGTTCAGGCTGTGAATCCTGAGGTGAGTGGATAGACGTGACAAAGAATTAAAGCTCCTGAGGATTTTATAAAATCCTGATGGAATACTGAATACATTTATATACCCACACAAATTCTCCTGCAAGGTTTATAAAACGGCAGGAGCTCCTATGGAGGCTATAAAACCTCCCAGACTCCTGAGGGTTTGTCAAATCCACGTGAGATCTTGAGGACTTGTAAACTGTCAATGAGGTCCTGCAGAGTTTATAAACTCTGGCTGGACCTTAAACAAAGTCTGGGATTCCTGCAGCAGTTACAAATCCCACCACGACTTTTGAATTGTTCACAGTATTAGTACTTCACTGAGAGAAATACAACTAACATTTCCAAAATCATAATGTGCTCTCTAACATCATGCCAGTATTTGTAGGAGCAGTTGAGGACATCAAGAATCACCAAATTACAGTTGCTATCTATGTATCAGCTTGCTGAAGATGAAAAAAAGTCTTGAAAGAGTAATGATATTATTCTCTTTATTACAATGCTCCAGACAAACTTAACTGTGCCTATTTGGCAAACAAACCTGTAAAATTTTAAATCAATGGGTCTACTGGAAACAAACATTTTTCCCTCAAGAAGTTAAGACAATGTGTTCTCAAGAGGGACTTGTTTGAAAATTAATCCAGCCATGGTTGGTCAGTGAGGTAAACAACCTGAAAAAAAGTAGTGGTTTATATCGTCTGCATCGATTACAAAAAAGTTTTTGCATCTTTTGTTATATGAGGTCTTTTAGATATTGCTGAAAACAGTTTTTGTATCTTCAGCTGTATGAAGAAACTATTCAATTTTTTGTTGTTTCTTTGAACCCAAGAAAGTTCAAGCTTTTCCTCAAACTTTGTCCCTGCTGCTGTTCTGTCATGAGACAAAATGTGTAAGGACAGAGAGAACATGAGTGATCATGATGTGTTGGTACGTTGCAGAGTGACCTAAGGTGAAGGAGTCCTCACACAACATTTCCCTTCTCCTGGGACTGCTTCTGCTTCTGATGTAACTGATTACATCAGCTTTGGAAGATCTCTGGTAACTATGAGATTCCGTTTTCCTCCGACTCTAGAAAAAAACCCCAGTCAACTATTAATTACAGTGTAATGTCCTCCACTGACGGTATCAGCATGTCACATATATATAAAACTACATTAATGTTACTGAGCTTTTAAATATTGGTTTTATATCACTGATGGGAAACTGAAACATGTGGGTGTACAGGAATTTTTTGTCACAAACGGAAATTCAGTTTAAATAAACATTTCACAATCTCTTCAGATGCCAGGTCATACTTAAGGTCAACTCTACTTAAAAATACATCTTCTTAAGGATACGTTTTTTGCTTTCATTCCTTTGTATCTCAGCTACTGTACCTTAGAACATCATCTGGGGGAAGGAGGGTTGTTGGATGCTGTGTGTGGAAAGCAGAGCAGTTCTTTGTAAACATCTGCCATTGCTTCTTATGTGGATGAATACATAATGCTTCCAAGTACACAAATCATATTTTAGATTTAGATCTCATTTACATAATACATAAGAATGCAGAAAATGTCCCAGAGGGCAAGTAAACACTTTGAGTATAAAATGGAAAGAAATTTTGAGAACCATTTCCTTGTTGGTTTCTTTAGCATGTTTTAAAACCAAAGAGATGGTTATTGCAGAAAACAAAGTTGTTCTCAGTCTGTCTGTGCGGGTGAGGTAATGTCTGGCCACAGTATTGCTCGTCCTGCTGCAGGAACATCCCTCCCACAGGTGAATTTCAGAAATGCAGTTCCCAGGGACATGCGCTTGGTTATCTGCATAAAAACAGTCACGTAACTACAAACACAAAAAAATAATTTGAAGTTTCCAAGACCCATATTAAACAAGACAACCTCAACTCCTGCTCCATTAAGCTGAGAACATTATTTGCTGTTGGTTGGAGAAGGCCACTTCTCATTTTTGATCATTTTCTACGATTGGGACTATGTTAACATACACAACTTCCACATACATAACATACACAATTTCCAGCACTTTAGACCATGACAGAGCTATCTCATGGTTGCAATGCCTCGACAGTCGTTTTGTCAGCCAGAGAATGATGGAAACCAGAAGAAAGAACACGTTAAGATTAAATTCTCAAGCAAGTAGTGACAAACTTCTTGTCCTTGAAGCTTATATAAATAACTTTCCTGTGTTTTTTTAACCTGTTCCCCCCTCTCCCCAGCCACCCCAGCAGCGAGGCATGTCACTCTGATGGTTCACATCCATCTCCTTTTATTGATGTCCACTTTGGTATCTGCACAGGTCATCAATTTTGCTGCCTCTCCGGCAGCCGCTGGGAACGGCGGGGCAGCCTTGCAGGACTCGGCGTGCGGGGGGAGGCTCGGCTCGCCGCCGGACTCGCGGTTCCAGTCGGATGCCGGTACCGGGGTCTCATAAATCTTGTAGGTGACCCAGGTGAACTCTGAGGCTCAGAGCTCACTGAAAACTGATCAGGCCTCTGTTTAGTTTAACAGGCCCTTTTCAGTGACAAGTGAAGGGTTCAACAAATGCACAAAACAGATATATATTAGTTGAAAAACTAATGGCTTTTAGAAGAATGTTTGACAATTGTTTAGGGCTGTCTGTAGATCCATTATACTGATAAACGACCAACTTGGTCTATGCCAAAGTGGAGATGGCCAGCAAGAAAGCGGCCTCGTTTTTTTTTTTTTTCCCCTCCTCTGCTTCCCCGCACGTTCCCCATCTCATTGGTGGCTTCATAAGAGCCACATGTGCTGTGGCGGTCAGGAAGACTTAAAGAAGGCAGCAAAGGCTACCTGTACAGCTTATATTTAACCTTGCAATCAAACTGGAATTAAGCAAGACTGCAGATGCCCCCAGTGACCTGCTATTGACCGCCTGAACTTCTCAGTTAGGGTCAGTTGGGGCCCAGAATAGGAGGTCAAAAGCTGGTCAGTGCTCTTCAGCTCCAGCATGTTGAATAGAGAGACTTTATTGCTGTGATTTATGCAATTTGCACAGACAGGTTAAGGAGACCTTAAAACATGCCACAGTGCTCACTTACACTGCGTACACCATCCACTTGGAAAATAAATTCCGATTGTCCATATGAAATCTCTTGTGGGTATGCCTTGAAGTATTTTACCCTCTGTACTCTAAAGATTCATTCTCACACTCGACCCCTGAACGTGACAAGGTTAGTGTTTCCAGATTTATTTAAACAATACAAATGCACCAAATGAAGCACTTTGCAAAGCTGATTAATTGCAAAGGCAGAATAACAGTCAGTAATGAATTATTTTTTGGGGGGGAGGAGCAGATAAACTCACAGAAAAGTTAAGATCTTAATCAGTCGCACTGGCAATTTGAACACAGCAAAGACTAATTTTTAACCAATCACAGATATCAAAGTTTGGTGTTTCCTTCTTAGTATTTACATACCTTCTTTTATGTACCAGAAATTCTACAGTTGATGGTAAACTATCAGATCAGCTATAAAGAAGACCTAAAAAACAATTAAGAGCTCTTAT
>VYXH01008589.1:193026-218488 GCA_013397275.1 Burhinus bistriatus
AAATTAATCTCAGTTTCCCCACCAGAACCAATTTCAATGTCTGTACTACCTGCTACTCAAGCTCTAGGTCTTTCTCAAGCAGAAACTGCCAGCAGTGATGTGGATTTTCCGACAGACGCATCTCCGACCACCAGACTTGTTTTCACTTGTGATCAAAGCAAGAAATTGAACCCTGATTGTCGAAGGTGAAAGGGTAGGGCATTTTTAAAACCTTTTAAGGCTACTTCTTCTTCTTTGGAGTAGTTCATAATTCTTTGGTATGTGTTACCCTGATCTAATACATCTACAAGATATTAGTCCATAATAGGGTATAATTGCATTTGATATAATGAAGGGGAGGAAAATTTGCCAAGCTTTACTGAAAAAATAGCTTTAACAAATGTGTAGCTACTCATTTTCATAAGTGTTTTAAGGATGCAGGTTTAATAAGTGTATTCTATGCCCTAAATTATATTTACATGAAGCTCAAGAATGGCTGAGGATGAACTGGTTGAATCTGTCAGGTAAGTGCACTGTTATTAATAAATATATTTATAACCAGCTATAGAACAGAGCAGCCCTTGTGGTTAAATAATAATTTGTTTTTAAAAGTACTTATACATACTATTTAAAGTGATAAACTAGTCTGTCATAGGCATAATGCATATTTTTAAGGCTGCCAAAATGTGTATTTATCTGAAAGCCTGGAACAGATCCAAAAGACACTTCTCAAGTCAATAACACGCATCGCAACCTCTGATATAAGTATCTTTCTCTTGTAATTAAATATAGGGAAAGCTATCATCTCCTTATTTATTTCTTTTAAACCAGAGATTAAGGTACACAGTGCCGACCGCTGATTTACACGTAAGAGGGTCTGCAAACAAGTAAGAGGAGTAGAATATGATCTCTCACCAATCTGCAGAGCTAGTGCTGACAGCTGTGGTCTTGTTTTAGCCTGCTGTGTGTGCTTACTTAAAAGCAAGACAGACTGTCTTTCCAAAGCACAGAAGAGTGTTATTTTTACTGTAAGTTTCCACAGATCACCCTAAACTTGTCTCAGACTGAAGCACAAAAGTTGGCCACATGTATTATTGTTGATCAATTGGCGTTTTTAAGGGCATTGCCATGAGTCAACTGGTGGTTTCACAGAGAGTGATCGTTGACTATGTTCCTGAATCGTTACAAAACTACCAAAAATAGATACTGGGAATAAGGAGGTAGTAAGTGAGACACCCAACATCCCATGTCTCCATTATATACAGTAGAATTATAATATAGTATAAAGTACAAAAAATAGTAATTCTGACTATTATTTTCTTTGTGAAAAAGATTCTTCTCCGTAGACTGTCCACCCAAATTCCCACTTCTTTTCATGCTATTCTCAGCCTTCTGAGGTGGTCTGCTGGTAAAAGATCCCATTGTCGATCTCTCATGGTCCAAAGCTATAGCTGTTGGTTTATCATTGTGGTTTTCAGGTGGGAAGTCTATCCCACATTCCTGAGGAACCTGTGACAGAAACCTAAGAAAAGAGAATCTTATTTCCAAGTAGGTGTAAATTTGTTTGGGGATTTCTGCAAACTATGAAAAGTTGAAACCCACCAGTATAAGAGCAAAAGATTTTTGGAGGTTTAGTTCAGGGAAAGCTTCAAAGTTAATTTGAATCCTATCCAAGTTTCATCTAAAACTTGAGCTAGATTTCTCACAGGAACACGCTCTTTCAATGTATTTCTGAAGTTCATCTCCGGATAGAATTGCAAATACTGCAATAATGCTGGATAATTCTTTGCACATTGATAGTTATGCAAAGCACAGCAATCCCAAAAGGAAAAACAAAACCTTCCCCAAACACTCCAAAATATTTTGTTTGTGATGGGTACAATGCACAAGTTTCTTTCAACTTTTTATTTTCTAAGTATAAAAAATATTCTAGATCAGCATTGAGAATTGTGAAAAGAGAGAATCTTACAGCTGTAAGAGGCAAACTTGTTTTGGAAAATATACCAAATTTAAACAGCAGCATTTTAAGTAGAGTTCTGTGTCTAAAACTAACACGATGCTGATGAATAAAGAAGTACTTTTGATGCCAGTTGGTCAGTTTTAGATCAATCTACTTTTTAAATTACCAAAAAATTACATGATTTGGAAAGTGACAATCCCAAATATAACCACAGCTTCAGTATGGGGACCCTGTTTCTAAACAATTGGGAAGATGAATAAAGTCACAGGTTAGACATACATAATTTTCTGTATTTGTGATGCAGCAGCTTTTCCAGGGGCAGTTGATGAATTTTGATGCTCCTTATCACAAAAGCCTTTCGACTCTTACCAATGGTAGCACAGATCAGGAAAACCTCAGACAGCCCTAAAGTTCAGGCTGGAAAGGGTCTGCCTTTATTCTAACATATTGAGCTAGGTCTTCGTGCACCTGAGGTCTGAGCTGGTGAAAAGTGAATGAAAGTTTGGATGGATGTGTTATGATACTTATACATTCGTATGTAAAATAAAATAAAAACGGTTATCCACTGACAGGATTTGGTCCAAATGGCAATTTTCAGCCCAAGAACAGATCAAGACTAAGCCTGCATATGGGTGAAGTAGGTCCAAAGTTAAGGTTAATCTAGTTATTAATAATATAGCATTAATGCTGTGTCATAGAAACATATAGCACGTCTTTCATCTTTGTGTGAGGAGAGGGCAAGATCAAAAGGATTTTGACACTTAATGTTCACCCAAGTGCAACATTTAGACTTCAAGTACCTGGTGCCTAACCCTAAAAACTAAAACTGCACATGAAACTCCCTTTTTGGGTTTATCTGCATACTCTACAAAGAAACCACAGGCTTGACTTACTGACGTGTTTTCTAACCTTTGACAACAGAACATAAAGACAGACTGTTGAGTATTTTCCTTATACTTTCTTCTACTTTCTTTGGAAAGTAAATTCTCAGCCTGCAAATTCCTAAGCAGTTTGAACTTCTGGGTGTTCAGCATTCTGTACACATCAAGAAAAAAAGCTTAGCGTTTTCAGTCAATTTTATGATGACATTACTCTGCCTGGCATTCAAATAGAGTCAGCTTTCCTGTCCTTTACCGAGAAACTTGGAAACTGACTTATTCTTCATTGTCTTATACAACGAAGACTATTTATTATATTTGATTCCCTATATTAATATCTTAAAAGTTTCATCACCATGCCAGGATTACTGAGTTACTCAGACTGGTGAGCACAGAGGAATCCTAAAACTCTGGCAATGTGAAACATGTTCTTGAGTGCCTTCTATAGGAGGACACTCTAAATAACTAGATTTGTAGCTAGGCTTTACATTTTAATGTGAAGGCAGGTGGCTTCTCAGTTTTATCTTCTGGGAATACACTATGGAACAGACAAACATTGACTTTTGGTTTTGTGGCTTGCAAAGTCATCTCAAGGACTTCGTATAGCGTGGATTTATCTACCCATAAATAAAGAAATCTATAACCTCAAACTCAGGTATTCAGCCTATTTTCATGAGGCTAATTGTAACTTGTATTCAAAAGAGCCTCATGAGAAGTCAGGTTAGAAACAAAAATACTATCTGCTTTTAAGTGGAGCATGAAACCCTGTCTAAGGTCAAAACTGAGGTCATAGAGAGGATAATATGGGTTTAGCATGCAGTGCAGCTGCTGTATGCTGTATTTAGTCTGCAAATAAAAAAAGAGCTTTTGTTTCCACTACTGTTACTCCCTGCATCTTTCTAAGTAATGTCTTCCCTCTGCTAACAGTTAACTTTAACGTGCATATATGTGGCGGTCATCTATTCAATTTCAAATGTCTGATTTCAGAAATAAACAGTCACGATACAAGTTTAACAGGCTGCAACCCTCTTGAAAAAAAAAAAAGTATTTATGAAGGCACATGCTCTTACAGTGGCAAAACCATTTTTTTGGCGGCAGAAATCAGTGACTCCCATTGTGTGGTGGGATGGCATTAAATTCTGCTATAGAGAAAGAATCAACAACAGATCAAGTTTTGACTGACTTACATTAGGACAGAGGATCTAAGGAAACAAGCATGGTTTGTAAGGCACTAAACTGAGAAGAAATCAAATAAATAACCCCTCCTCAGTGCTATATCCCTCTCAGACTCCACAGTGACCAACCGGAGAACAAGGCAGTCAAGGTTTTTTTGCAACGAACACCAGGTGAAAGTTGGAAAAGGCACATTCCAGAGATGAATGGAGAGGACTGCGCAGATATAATCCGCTAAACAGAACCATGGAAAAAATCTAATTCCATTATTCAGAGGCTGCTGAGTGTATTTTACCTTAGGGAAATGTACTTCTACTCATTTTCAGTAACTCTATAGTCCATTTCAGCCTCTATGCTTGAAAATTAACAGCACGTTAACAGGACTATTGCCTGTACTTGTGGAACTGTCTGTTTAGGATTAGGCCATTAAATATTGATGGAGATAATTGTTCCTGCACTTGAACAGCAGAAGGATAGAACTGAAAGTAGTTTAACTGGCATTTGGATTTATGCTTGGTAAACAGAGCTGGGTTTGAAAGCGCTGAACATCCAGTATTACCTTCTGCACAGCTCACATTCCAAAGCATCACTGATCACGAAGAACAGTTTGATAAAATGTTGTAGCAAAGGTTAAATCAAACCATTTCAGCAGTAATTTATCACATCTAAATAAATAAATGCAATGGCAATACATAAGAAAATACATCTAATTGTCCTTTGGTAATTATATTTTCTTTTTTGAAGGCTCATCAGTCACAATTTCTCTTGATTCCAATTTTAAGTGTCACCTTTTGTTGGCACATACTTTTCAAATTGTGTTTAGCTTGAACAGGAAGATTTTTCAAAGCCAGCCATGGACCAGAGGAGAGCTGGCTTTTCATTTCTCATATGTTTTCCATTAATTCTACTTTTTAACCTTCGTTCCTGAAACAGAAATTTTGCGAATTACTCTGTGTGATACGCATCACCTAGGAGGAAATAGTTTGCTCACACCCAGTTTTCTACTTCATTAGGTAAGACAATTTATCATGCCACTGGTCAGTCAGATAAGGAGGACCTTGTCCTATGATCATATAGTTCCCTGCATCATTTTATTGAGAGTTACTCTAAATAAACTCAGCATGAACTCTTTGAAAACATGATGTGGCCAAGATGCATCAAGGTGGAAAAACTGGCAGTTCAGCTCACGAAGACCATTTAAGTGAAGTGCACAGCACATCTTGAGGGAAGGCTGTCACCACGGGGCAATGTTCAAGGTGCATTAAAAAAATGAAGGGAACGGACCTGTTCTCTGCAAGTGGCTGGATGCCTGACGTTCTTCGTGACTTGTCGAGGTGAGTGACACATAAAAACCCATTCAATGCAATAAAGTGAATTACCTATGGCTTGATAAACGACTCCTAAAAACTGTGTGCTTCTCTCTATGGGAACTACACTTACCTGAACGCGAACAAAGTGTCTGGAAGTTATATCAAATTAAAAAACTTACTGCGGCTGTTAACGAAGGGCCTCCTGCACTGGCTCTGAATATGATGCCCATATATCAAAGACCTCTGACATTGCCTGCCACTCGATCTGGACACAGGAAATATGGGATTCCAGGCAGATGAGAGCTGAAACTGAAGCTCCAAAAACCTTCCTTGTGCAAGTGATTAGGCGCAGCTGTTTCGCTTCACATTTCGGAGCACTTGAACTCTGCAATCTGCCACATTTTTACAGGACTACATGTGCAGAGGGTAAAAAAAGGTATCATGCCCTGGCTAGACAGCAGATGTAGGGATAAAGAAATGTCTCCATTTAGAGAAAAAATAAGTGAAAAAAAAATTGAAAAAAACACAAATTGAGAAGCAAGAGGAAGAAATTAAAGGATGGCTATCAGAACAAGCAGAGGAAATAAATCCATTTTCCCAAGATAAAAGGGGTTAAATCTGCAAAGATTTTCCTCAAAAGTTACAAAAACAACATAGTCATTCTTTCAAAACATCTTTGCACTTCTAAATCTGCCTGAAGGTATAAAGTTTTTAGGTACAAAGACTAGGGAGGCTAGAAACTCAAATGCCAGCTCTACATTTGTCCATTTCTTATAACAAAACAACTTGCTCAACAATGTTTCAGGATGAAGACTCCTTCAGCTCAGATCAACAATACTAGGCTACATTGGGGAAATTATATGAAAAACCAAGCCTAACATTTTCACAAACTCTCTTGGTGCTCTTAATTTTCCCTCTCCAGGTTTATACTGTAAAAGGACCACAAAATAATGAGGATTTGATCAGAGGAGCCTCCTCTATAAATTAATGAGACCTTTTTATTCTACGTTTTTGGTCAAATAGCCATTTAAAGACTGATCCTACTGCCCAGAATCCTATGGGACACTTTCTCATTGACTCCAATAAGACCAAGACTAGTGCTTTCAGTGCCATCTTCTTATTGAAGCTACCAGAGAACTAATGGCAGTAAAGCTTTTTCAAAAATTTATTAAATGAGGAGGCGACTGATATGTTCAATGAAGGAATATAGCAATTCAATGTAAAAAGAGTCTGCAATATAGTAAGGTAAATACATACATTTGCAAACATACACATAAGAAGAAGCTGTATTAAAGATTTAAAGAAAAGTTTACTGTCTCTACTGTCCATCAGCAGAGAGCTTTATTCAGCAAGTAAAACCTCTTTGGGTTCTTTCTGTTGACTTTTTGTGACTCAAAGGTGTTTGAGTAGAGGTGTTTCTCTGATCACTGTGCCATACAAAAAAAATTATGTGGGACCATCATACTGTCCTGGGTGTCCTAAGCAAGGAGCATTTTGCAACGCAGAAGCCCCTGACTCCTGGGCCAGCGAGCTATCAGGGATATGGTCAGTCTTTGACAAAGGTGGTGAATCCCCTCCATCACAAGAGGTGCAAGGTGGCTGGAAATAAGGTTTATTTTAAGGAGCTTCCCATTTGCAGAAAAGCTTCCCTGGGAATTAATACTTGAAAGCTTTATCCTCACTGCTACAAGGATGTGAGACTTTTTTTCCTGCTTCGGGGTAACAGATGCTGTCTGTCCCTGTGTGTAATACTAACAGAGGCACTTTTGTTTTACCTAAAGTAGGAATTATGTGACAGATTTACTGTGGTTTAAAAATTGTGATTACCAAGCCCTCCTTCCACTCCCACATTTTACTCAGTGAAGACAAAGCCCTAAGGGTTTCCTGCATCAGAACGTAAAGCTGACCTCTCTTATACTTCCTAATAACACAAAGGTAAGTGTTTGCTTATGTCCCAATTACAGCAAAGTTTCAAAACTGGTTAAAACCACTGCTGGTGACAGAAGAAAAACAAAAAATATGAAGCTGGGGTAGAAGTGAGGTAAGTAAAGTTCTTGTCTTGTGAAGAAAAGGAGGGTTTTACCTCACTTCTCACTGGTTTTTTTTCCTTCCTTCACCTGGAAGGAAG
Source organism: Burhinus bistriatus (assembly GCA_013397275.1). Classification (NCBI taxonomy): domain Eukaryota; kingdom Metazoa; phylum Chordata; class Aves; order Charadriiformes; family Burhinidae; genus Burhinus; species Burhinus bistriatus. The sequence continues at coordinate 200,455 of VYXH01008589.1, forward strand.
CAGTTCTAAGAGGCTTTATCATACTTGACACTTTTCTTGAGACTCTACGTGCTGGCATAAAATTAGAGCAGCACATCCTCTGCTAAAAAAATAAATCATAATCATAACAGGCTCAAAAATAAACTGAAATCATGACCCAAGAAGACAAGAAGAAAGCATTGGAGATTTTTTAATATTTTTTCCCAAAAAGATCCTCTTGGTTTCAAAACAAACTTGATTTGAGGGGACAGGGAGGGGAAAAAGAAAAGGGAGGAAGAGGAAGAGGAATCATAGACCCATAGAATTGTCTAGGTTGGAAGGGACCGTTAAGATCATCAAGTCCAACCATCTACCTAACGCNGCAGAAGCAGAAGTGGAAGAGGAAAAAGAATAGGAAGAGAGAGGAAGAAGTCAGCAGGTAGGACAGACCAATATAAGCTTAACAATAAGGGAAATTGGGTTGGAGGCCAAAAGAACAGCTGTATAGAAACGAAGTCCTGTAAAATACAATTCTATAAGATCAGATGTAGGAATAACTCGATGCTCCATTGAGAAAAAAGCTGAGAAAGAGAGCATTCAAACTATCTAGAATTGATAGAAAAAGTTAAACTCAAGAGTAAGACACCTTCATTAAATAAAATGGTACCCTAAAACTGGTAAGCCATTTCAGCGGTTTCATATTGCCCTGAAATTTCTCAGACAGGGTGAGGAGAAGAAATTGTCTTTCTATGAGATACATGATGGAAAGATAATGACAGCACCAAGTCAAACATGGTATTGGAAGGAGGTAAAAAATGGTGAAACCTGAACAGCTGGCAGAGGGTAAGCAAGAGAAATTCAAGGAGGAAGATTTCAATGTCAAGATGACAACCAAGAAGCTTGAAATGGAAATTTAAAGGTCATTTAGAAACACACAACAAATACAGAAGACATGTGGGTGGCTGCAGAGACCTCTGCCCATGTGACACCGTGAAAGCCTGAGGCAGCTCCAAGTCAATTTTCTAAAGGTCTTTGAGGAATGATAGTTTCTCCACAGCACTGCACATGGCTTTCCTGGAAAGACAGTGTAGATCTTTGACTCATATCTCACAATATGTAAGAATAGGATGGGAACATGGCAAAGGCTCATAAAATATTTGGAAGAGTACAAAGACATCTCATCTCTGCTGATGTTCAACTTCTCACACACTTTGTGGAATTAGCCATCACCTGAAGTCTGTAGGGGAGAATCTCTTGGACAGATATGGAGGATGGTTACATCCAGAAAGAGTGAGAAAAGGGAACCCTTTAAATAGAGTAACAGAAGATTGTGGAAGTCTGCTCACAGATAAAAGTGTGGTGAGAAGGCAGTAAGGAGGCAGATGAATCATGGATGTGAAGTGTTCAGCATCCTGGTGTAGGACGCTCTAAAATGGTGACTCAGGCCCCAGCAGAGCCATGAAATGAGGAGAAGGCTGTCAACTCCGTAGGGCTTGTTTAATTTCAGCATTTGTTGTAAAATATCACACTGAAGTTTGCATTCCCACAGAAGGTCTGCAAATCTCAGTGTTGATCAGGAACAGTCATTTTAGCACTTCTACCTCCTGTAATTCAACTGAAAATTGGAGATCCATGAAGACAGACAAAGAGAAGAGTGTGTAAGTCAGAAGCAAATGGCCCAGTTTTCTCCAAACCTCTCCAATTCATATTTATTATTTTACAATATCTCCCCTTCCTTTCTCTGTTCCCTCTTCCTTCTTTTTGTGTCCTTCCTTTCTCAACTGCTTCTTCCCCTTTCTACTGTTTCTTTTTCTTTGTCCTGTGAAAACTGCTTTTTTTCCCCCCTATATCTAGAAATTTACCAGTATTTTGTTTTAACCCTACATTAGTGTCTCAAAGACGCTTTTTCCACTTTGCTTTTCTCTACGTTCCCTACCTCTCCTCTGTTGTACACTCTTGCTTCATTTCTCTTTCATTTTCTTTGCTTTTTCACTATATTCTCCATGCCAGAACTTCAGCAAAAGATCAAAAGGGAAAACCCTGCAACACAAATTAGAGATTTGATGGCAGCCAAGTGTAACTAAATAAAAATGCTTTTGCATTAGCCACAGTTACTAACAGCATTTAATAGTTGGTGATCTGTAATTTTTACTAGGTGAACAAGAGGTTGGAAAACATAAGTAGGCACAGCAGGCAGCACAGTAAAAATTGCATGTCCTCATACAAGCATGTTCAAAGCAGCACATCTTTTGTGGGTATTTTTTTTTCTTTTTTAGTATGAACTGAAAGCTTAAAACACGTTTATTGCAAAATATGGCTCCAGNTCTGTCACTAAAAGGCAGAACTGAGAACGACATTTACTGATTAGAGAATTAGTACCATTCCACACAGCTTGTTTTCGAGGATGCAATCACCCAGATGTTGCTGCTGTCAGTAGAACTGCAACACCGTGTATGTTCACACTTCACTATGCATTAAAAGCAGAGTTTTTAAATGTATGAGATGCACAACACTATGTCTGTATGGAAATATTATTCTAACATACCTTAATTGTATTCAATAATCACATTTATAACCTTTTAATTGACTAGTATTTCGTGTTTGGCAATTAAATGATTGTAACCAACCATCCATTGAAGTTAATTATCTGTAGATTGTGCTGGTCACTTTAAGTATTTCTTTTACTATGTTCAGGACATGGCATTTTTCCAGTTTCTCAATGGGCTACATTTAGAAAAGGAACTACAGCAAACCTGTTATCTGTAGTGTGTGTATTAGAGAAGAATAACTCATATGACAGCAATCTTGTTAGAGGCTGTTATGAACAACATTCACCATGGGCCGTATCTTAAGCTGTCAGTGTAGTTGCTCTGATTTACACCAGCTGAGGATTAGGACACATGTATGATTGCAAAGAATGGTAAGTCCTTTAGATGCATCAAATCTTTCAAGATAAAGAATGTCAGTATAAAGCATAGCTGAGTTAAAAAACAATGTTTCTGAGAACAGCAGAGTAAGGTAAGAATAACTACACTGAAGACAGTGCTAGTTCCTCTGCGTTTATCTCCATGTAGGACTCAATTTGGTCCTGGTACAGAAGGATCAGTTGTGGGGTCTTGAAGGCATTCCATTAATGCAAAAATAAAGTTTTGAAATTGAGAAAAAAAATTCAAATTAGTCACTTGTGTGAAGTAGCATTCTCTATGTTCAAAGAACGTAATAGAAAATTAAGATGATGAAATTAACTCCTGAAATGTTCTCCCATCTATATTTAATTATTTTTCTCTGTTAGGCCAGCACAGCTTGCAAACATTAGCCCTTTGACAACGTGTCGTATGTGCTATTCACAGAAATACAGGAGGGTAATAAAATCTGAGCCTAAAAGTTTTGCAAGGTCAATAGGGAAGAAAGCACTTTAATTTTATACACCAGAGCTTGCCAAACTACAGGTTTCGACCTGTACATGGTTTTGAACCTGCATATGGGCAGTCCATGCCACCACTGCACCGTACATTTGGCAGCAGCCTGGTGTTTGACTGGGGACAGAGAGAGATGGGTCCTGTCCTGTGATGGAGCTGTGATGTCCCTGGGATGCACCTCGCTGCTGTGAGCACCCTTCCATGTTCTCCTCTCCAGAGGACATCTGATACAGAAGATTCAGGTTTTGTGGTTCTTAAGAACATCAAAATTTCGATATGGGTCCTGCAGGAACAAGTGGTTTATTCTGAACTAATACATACTGTTGAAGCTTCAACTAAAAAGATTAAGATCTTTCTATGTAACTTGGGGCCTTTACCATGTAATGAAGATCTGTACAATGACAATGTCAAGCTTTCACTCATTAGTTTGGTCCAATATTGCAATCTGAGATTCTGTACAAGGGCAAGAATCATGAAATACATCCTACAAGAGAGCAGTTACAATGGAGCAGTGCAAATAATAGCTGCAGAACTCAGATTTTCAGTTGTGCTTTTGAAGAACTCAGACTGAAAACATCTCTTCAGTTTCACATACACTTTCTTCTCTTGCAGCTGAATCATGAACTGGATGTAGTCATGCGTCATCTCTTGCTGTATGCTGCTTGGAAATTAACTTCCCAATCTCTTCAATGGATCTCCGTGAGCTGTCTTCAGGAACTCTCTCAACTACAAGCTCTGTCCAGGCATCCAACCAAGCAGGATCAGAGATGTTATGGGAACAGCAGCTTCACCTGTGGGATACTGACACAAAGATCTAGAAACAGACACAAGGCCCTGTATTAGATGCACCAGAGGTACCCTGATGTTTTGTCTTCTTTTTTTATCTGTATGTATGATACATTTTGAATCTTAACCTCTTGATAGTTAGCGTACCAACGACAGTAACACCTCCTCTCTCATCAGCACAGATAAAACTAGATCTCACCATGTCTTCTGCTAAGCCCTGGTCATTGGCCTTGCTGCCAGAGCAGGCCCAGGTCAAGATCTTCCAGCGTGACCAGCAGAAAAATACATTCTTAAGGTAGGCTCAGAGAAATTATTCTGAAAGAACAAAGAAAGACTAACTGTGCAATGTGCCCAGCTTTTCAAGGCTGGAGCATTTCTATTCATGGTTAAAACAGGAATAGGTTTTTGGTACCAAGGAACTATTGCTGCTGGTAATGGAGGCATCAGTAGGAACAGGTACTTCTAGAGTTGAGTTTTGTGTTTAGCTGTGCAGAGAATTCTGGTGACCACAGTCTGAGTCAACCCCACTTTAGGAACGTAAACCTCTTTTCCATGATTTACTAAAATCCTCATGCGAAAAAAAGCTATGGCAAATATATTGAGTCTTCTGTCTGTGAAAAAACAAATTTAAAAATACATATACAAGGAATTTGCAAAGAAAGCATGCTTAAAGATTCTTTTTCCGATAGTATATTGTCTGCAAACACAAGGTGTACCTGTTTACATGTAAAGTGTTAAAATATTTTTTAATAATTGCTAATGGATAGCACTAACTTGTCTTGAATGGATTTTTTTGCTTTTTCACAAATAACACTGGTTTATTGTTTCAAATTATTTTGTTTTCTTGCATTGGGAGGATTTAAGAGAAAAACTAAAACGAATTGATCTCTGGGGAAATTTTTGGCGTTCTGGAAAGAGAAATCCTTTGACAAATACAGAAAAGAGTAAAGGAGACAGAAAGGATAATCTTCACTGGACTGATCTAGTTAAAAGGAAACTCAAGAATGCGAACAAATATCTTGCTAACACAGGAGTAAGAAGATCATTCACGGACCTTACTGCAGTAATGAATAGGGCTCCACTAATGTTTCAAAACTTTAGGGAGCACAAGCCACATACTCTGATGAACTTGTTCCTAATGTTTTGGACACTAACTAAAAACATGTAGAGTCATGATATCTAAAGACCTGAAATCACAAAGACCTCAGTTCCTTTCTTTCAGCTTAACATTGCTCCTCTGTTGAGGGACAGGAGAATTTAATGTCTTGTGTAGCAACTTATATGCAGAAGAGCGAGCACCACAGAGTTAAGTGGTTCCTTAATGTGAAGTTATCTGATGGAAAAACAATCAGAATTTTTAGTTCTCAAATTGAACGCTAACAAAAGGCACACAACCAGACACTCTCTTCAAGAGGGTCTCAAACCTCCTTGCACACTTCTCTTGCTCACAAAATCTACACAGTTCTTTTTTCAACAGGTCTCTCTACTTTTTAGCCATGGAATGTAAGGCAAAAACTGCCAAAAGACTATGTAACCTTACACATCCCGTCCATCTACGTCATTTGCACACAACTGTTTCAACAAATGCAAACCAGCCGAAAATGTGTCTGTGACTCACAAAAAGGGCTTTGGACCTCTGCAATGCCTCTCGTAAGTGTTTGAGGCTCACTACTGCTTGGATTCATAGATTTGTTTTTACAAAGTTTTATTTGTAGTCCTACTTACATATCTATGCCCTATCACTTACGAAAGTGTCCCAGTGTTAATAAAATAGTGGATCCAATCCATACAAAGGTCTCTAAAAAATCCATAGCCCCATCCCAGTGACAGAAGATTTTTTCAAAAAAAAAAAAAATGTCCTGGATGACAGACTTCAGAGTCATACACATAAGTAACCACATTTCATTGCACAGTCAGCTCATTTCACTTGCCTTTTCAGCTGCATGTACCTGCTGTAGTACTGTTTTTGCCAGGTTTATGCCTGTTGCTAATTGTAGCCTACCTGGAAACTGCCCAGAGAAATGAGATCTGATTATATCTGCCCGGCTCAAACCAGCTACATTAACTGGGTATAAACTGGGTTTAATTACCATAGGTCTAGATACAGAGTGGTTCATTTAATCACAGGAGGAGGTAGGAAGATGATGAACAGGCTGATGAACTAATGAATTCTTCAAAATCTGTGTTTCTTTTTTAATCTTCTAGTTAATTTTGCTCTGTAAAAGAGTAGAAGGGTAAACACACACACACACACAGAGTAAGTTACTGTTCCTTTCCTGAGGTCGTAGAAAACTAACAGAATGATGCCAACACTTAAGCCACTCTAGATCTCTTGCTTTCATCTAATAACACACAGGATGAAATATTTTTGTTTCCAGCTAAGATGACTGAACCAAATAGAGCAATATATACCTTCAAGAAGGCTGATGCTTTTCTTTCCAAGAGTATTTTTGAGGGTATGTTTCACAGTTGTTACTCTGGTATTCTTATATATGCTGAGTTGCTGATGTTAACATATCCAAATATAAGATATTAGCTTTCTTTGCATTTTTGAATGAGAGTTGAAAGAGGTTCTGTGGAAAATTATCAGTAATTTATTCTTTTACAGCTGTGCAAAGAGCTAACAGATACAATGCTTATTACAAAACTGGTAACAACAGTTACCAGTGTAAGTTCTCTAACGGTGTCAAAATCCTCAGTCCTTTTTCAGCACGACAGCCTCTGATGGGTATTTTATTTTATTGCTTATTGCACTTCCTTAGGACCACTGCATGGTTTGTTCTTAAAGGAAGCCACAAGATATATTTCTAAACAGAGGTCTAAGACTTTAAAACTATCAATGAACACATTCAAGATATGAGCAGGAAAATAACAGAAAGTAAAACTTAAGTATCACTCAGTCCCATGTAACACGATCATGCAGATTCGAGAAAGCTGGACGAAAAAACCATGACGAACATCCCCTGAAAATGTGAACTGTGGAAGTTCATGGAGATTGCTTTGAAGGCATCAGTCTGCACCTGACTGAGGTCAGTAAGTGAAGGCAGGTCGAGATCCTAATGACAGCGCAGGTCTTCGCCTGAGAAAGGAGTGCAGATGTGGCTGCCACACTGTCTTTCCAGCGTCATTAGATTTGCAACGGTTGGTTCAGCCCTGTTAACTGTTTCAATAATGCTATACTAGTTAAAGGTTTCCTAACCAGGTTCACATGGTTTCCCACCCCATCCCACCCCCTTACTGAATGCATTCGCATGCATTGGGAAGGAAGTGTGAGCTGGAATGTGTCTTGCTACCAGCCCTGGGGCTGTGTTATTTTAGGTATACAAGGCTATCCAGTCCAGTACATTAACATGGGAAACTTCTAGAGAGCCTCTACTTTTTCAGAGCTAAAATATCAAGACAAATTAATGTGGTTTTTTTGACTTAATAGTAGGATTGCTTCCAAAAGAGTTACATTATGGATTTGTTTACATGATGCACGCGGGAAGTGAAAAGGGACAGCATGCAAGACGGGTTTCCTTAAAGCCGATGTTTCTAGATGCAATTGTTTTCCCCCTTTATGTTCATACTTTACAGAAATTACATTGCAAATGCATCTAACCTACCCTATCATAAGCAATGCACTCTAACTCCATTGTTTCTTGAGGAACAGGTATTGTCACAAGCTGGCAATACTACAAACAGAGAAAACCATGTGTATCCCGTGCCACACAAAATTAAGTACTCAGAAGATTCTGGTGTTTGTCCTGTTCTTAATTACAAGCCTTGGAGAAAAGAGTCATATATCATGCACAGAACTCCAAGGGTAGCTTTGTTGGTTTATTAATCCTAATGTAGTATCAGATCATAAAAATAATCTGAGTGATTTGGTAATGTGATTTGGTAATGTTCTGATTAATGCATTACCATGAACAGAAGAGACAGATTAACCATACCATGAATTGTAACATGCTAATTCCTCACTGCAGCTCTAACAACTGAGTCACATGCAGTTTCAATTATTTTACATGTTTGGCAGCCATTCTTCCCAATGGAACAATAAGCATTAGCACAATAATCTGAAAGAAGCTTATAAAAATATGGTTGACATAAGTTCTCTCTATTAAGAAATATTTGACGTTACAATGCCGGTTCTGTTTTAACCATGCAAACTTCTACAATTGAAAGATCTTGATCTGAATGCCTTGAAAATACTTTCAAATTTGTCATGCTCCACTAATACTTCAAATCATTGATAGTCCAATAAATTAGTGTTATTTCAGTAGAAATTCATGAAAAATTATGGGCAGCAGGGGTTAATGTGCTCTGATGAGAATGAGTTCTTCTGAATTAAGCCGTGCTTTAAATTGGAGACACTCAGAAGAAGAATGATGCTACAACTGCTGCTGCTTCTAATAATGCCATGTGCTTCACACAGAGCTCTTCACTTAGAGATTCCCAAACACTTTACAAAGGCTATAAATATTGTACTTGTATTTTGCAGGTCACATATGGAGAAACTAAAACCGAGAAGCAAATCAACCAAAGAAAGAAAAAAGAATCAGTGTCAGAGCTGGGATAAAAAGTTCCTCTCTCTTCTGTCCATCTTATAAAAACCAGAATTCTTAAAAAAATGGAAGAGGCATGCTTTCCTTTGTTTTCATCATGCATGTTTTAGTCCAGGTTGGTCTGTTATTTCATCCATTATGCTAAGCGTGCTACATTGTCCCCTGCTAACTTATGAACAATGAATGAGCATAGAATCTGGACAATTTGTTCAAATCCATTATATTGCCTGGATGAAAAAGCTATGTAAGATCAATAGATGCGCTGTGCAGGTTTTACAGTGGAAGATGTTGTGTGTCCCATGCACCCTCTTGTCCCCCAAGGCAGAAACAGGGTAGTTGTCCTTGCTCAGCTTCCTTGTGAGGAAACTTTCTCCTACAGTGGGTCCATAGCTTCTTGGGAAGGGTAGCCATTTATCACAGCCCTAAATGAAAGCATTCCTTGGACACAAATGTCTTTTTCTTCCTTTGTCTAATTACTGAGGGGAAAAGTGAGAAGGAAATGTCAAAACAGTGAAACAGTGGTGTATAGAGAGCAGTCACTTTGGAGCTCAACCAGCTTTTGTGAAGGCCTGGGCGATTTGTCAAATGGTTGTGGCATAAGTCAAGCCCTGAGGTTGAAAGGTCTTGACCTAAGGAGTGCTGAAATCAGGCAGTATAAGCAAGAGGGCTGCTAGAAGTTTCAGCTGTAGTGGAGATGAACAATGATGGGTGCTGGACACAACAAAACCTCATCTGCATAATTCAGGTAAGGAATTTTATTGAATCTGACAAGTATGTGACAGGCTGAGAAAGAGAAAAGAACATGCTCTTGCTGGGAACCTTTAAAGCTCTTCAGTTAAGGTATGTGGAAATAAATGACAGCTAATCTCTTCACTAAAAAAAAACTGTAAACAATGCCATTTTACACAGGGCTCACCCGTGACCTTTTCATAGATCAGGCTATCCACTTTCAGGCCAGGCCACAGAACTTATCACAAACAATGCGTCGAATTCTGATTGCGCAAGAAGAGCTTTGCTTCTCCCAACTGCTTCATGTAGAGTTGTTACTTGCGTTGGCATGTATGCTTCAGCAGAAAGGTTATCACTTAAGTCTGGTGCATAACCCCTCACGGTAAATGGAAAATCCATGTGGAGACTTTTCAGTGGAAATTTTTTGGGGTGTAGTTTTTTTTTTACAGTTTTTGCTTGCGTAAGTCATACTGCAACTACAAATATCAAGCTAAGAGGTGATAAGGTAATAAGAAAACTTATCTGCACTGAGACCTGTTGATACTATTAAAGTGACCAAGGCTTTGAATATCTTTCGTTGATCTTCACACGTCAAGTTTCCCAGAATTTTTTTTTAATGTATTTTAACCACTTGCCTCCATTTTAAGTCTTCTCTAGGTAAACAATAGACTTTAAGAAGAATATGTAATTGGTGCTTTTCAAAATACAACTAAGATGCTGACCACGAGCTTTAGAGGATTAAATCTTTGTATGCAACTTTAGTTCATAAGCACTAAGACAAATATAACCTTAATACACATACAAAACTCACAAGCAATGGTGGAAAATCAACCTGTATGTGATGTGTAACCTAATCAAACCAAATAAAAAATGATTTTTCAGGAAAGCAAGAGTTTTCCTTTTGTGAATATCTGTATTCTTGAGAGATCTTTCTTAACACCGAATTCCCCACAAAAAGTAGCACTTGATATCTGTGTAAAGAGGGTTTCTTGCCAGATGCAGACCTCTAAGCCTGACAAGAAAACAATTTGTTGTACAGGCTGCTGAACGGTTGGAAGGAAAGCTCAAAATCTAGAGGAGCGCAGTGTGACTGTAGCTTGCAAGAGCAGAAATTCAACTTTAAAACTCTTCAAATAAATACGAAAACAAAGATTAGACCGACTTTGTCAAGCACGAGTCACAAAATCCCCAAGCACTTCCCTGGATTACTGGCACAGTGATTTCTGCAGCATACAGAACACATGTATGTTTTTACCAATCTGTGGATCATTCCACCTAATGGGAAGCTGTTAAGAGTCCTGGCTAGATCAACTGTGGATCTTGGTGCTATAAGCAGTCCAATGCATAATTCACAAGGCTTAATGAATATTCCAATTCATGACAGCCAACTGGCTCCATAGGTCACACCTCCCAGTCTCATATAAATAAAGAATGAGATACTGGAAAGCGTACCAGCTGAACCCTAGTGAGTGCCAAAAACATGCATATTAATGAGGCACAATAAAAGATATACTTGACTCTCAGGAAGTGCCTCTATTGTTTTCCAGCTTTAGAGAGGGAGAGAGGAAAACTTTGCGGTGCACCCTTCAATATACCTCACTGAGCGCAACGCAAAGCTTCCTCCCGGGGCAAAGAGGGGATCAGATTGTGGCAACAGCATTTCACATCCAGCCCCATCAGGTCTATGACATCCTCTATCATTCCCACCACAATAGCGAAATCCATGCTGGAAATATCTCCACCCTCTGCTCCCATGTTCCTCTGCAAGTCCCCGTTTGGTAACTAAGGAGAGGAAGTGCTTCAGCAGTGCTGTTCTTTTATGTGCTCTGTTTAGACCTTGGAACAGGATGAATGGTAGCTTAGATGAATGCATTTGTGCCATTTTTCTTGGCCCCAGACGGTGTTTCCTCACTACCATGACATCTGAACAGAAGGAGAAAACATCTCCCTTTTGTGGCAAGCTAATTTAATTTGTACCTTCCACCTAGGGGTAAATATGTTTGTCTGTCTTTCTAAGCTCTCTTTGCCCACTTTCTTTTCTCACGGGAAACCCTGCTGAGTCAAAAGCAGGATATTGCTCAGTGCTCTAACTTTATTTTAAAGTAATTTAATTTTAAGCATACTCACACCCACCCTAAAGTGAAGCAACTGTAGGAGCTCCTCTGGGACAGCCTTAATGACTTTTGCATGTCTCTTGTGTCAGAGACATCAAGGGCTTGTTGTTAGGGAGGTATTTGTCTTTTAAAATAAATGCTTTAAAACAGGACCTCTCTTTTGCAGTATCCTCAGTGCAAGATGTTTCTTTATTTTCAAAATCCTATGGCTTTGCACATTGACCTACCACCTTTAAAAACCAGCATTACGAACCGTTGACCTTTGCTCTTTGTTGATCTGGTGTTATATGTGATTTGACCTTGTTTTGTCTGAAAACTTCGTAAAAGGATTTAAAATAAACAATGAATGCATTTCTTTATGAAAAATGGCGGTGAAATATGACTCAGATGACTCAGAATTTACATCCTCATCATCTGATTTATGCACGACTTCTTTAAATTGGCAAATATATTAAGTTAAGGGCATTATTTAATCCAGTACTGAAAAGTTTCTACAATTAAAAAAGCAATATAAGGTAAAGAGTGGGAAAAGAAAACTGAAATCCAAGTTGAAATATCGTTTAAAGCCTATTTTGCTTATAGTAACACCACAACTTCTTTTATTTAAACCTTGTTATCTCATATTAAAGTGGCAATGACACACGCAAGAACCTACATATTAAGCAACTTCTTGCAATTTCTTTCCTTTAAAAAAATTCCATTTTGATATTATTAGCAGGTAAATATTTTGTCATCCTGTCAGATAAGAGAAAAAAAACATACAACACTTAAAATGATAAAGTATATTTCTAATATATGCAGTAATAAATATAGCAGGCACTGATTTTACCTATAGTTGCCAGTTATTTGTTGTTTGCATAACATTGTATCAATGTTTTTTCATAATAATTTGCACTCTTTGTTCTGATCAGAAATGTGCTTTTCTATCATGTTTGAAAAAGAAAATGTACAACACTTAAACCGATAAAGTATATTTCTAATATCTGCAGTAATAAATATCACAGAAACTGTGATTTTACCTGCAGTTACCAGTTACTTGTTATTTGCACAGAATTTTATCAGTGCTTTTTCACAATGATTTGCACTCTGTGTTCTGGTCAGAAATGTGCATTCATCATCAGCAAATCACGCGGACTTACAGGGAAACAAGTCTTGTAATCAGTCACAACATTCGGAAAGATTAATCATGACAATATTGCTGTTTTGCTCGGAAAACTTCCTTCCATTCTGTTTCTATTGCCTCGGTGGTTTGTTTTTATAAACAAGCTGCATTTGTTAGGAAAAGGAAGCAGCTCTCTTATTCAAACTTATGGTTTTGGAGTCTAAACATGCAATACCGTGACAAACAAATAACAGCCAACGTGTGCTCTGGAGCAACAGGAGAAAGTGCAACTGCCTCGCCTGCCCTGGTCTGCTCAGTGTATGAATATACAAGATATAAAATGGACAAAACACCTTCCTTCACCTGCGTAGAGGGTTGTTCAGCCAGAACTCAGCACTGCCATGCACGTTACGTGGTTTCACATCAGCTTTGAAGCTAAAGGAGGCAATTCCCGGGGTGGGATGATGCCTTTCCGCATCCCTGAGCAGAGATGGATCAGGAAGCAAAGCTGAAGGGCGGTGGGTGAACATGTCCCCTTGATGGATGGCCAGAGGATGAATCCTGCCCTTGTGCCTTGCTTCAGTTCAGCTTTCAGCCAGAATTTAGACCTCAGAAGCTTTGCTTGGACAAGGGTGGACCTCAGACATATGTTAACAAATACATAGAAGCTCTGGCAGCCCACGATGGGGCCAGCTGGCCTGTGTACCATGTCAGAAAAACCAGGATCAAGGTGCAAAGAGAGGGGGAAGAGTCAAAAAAAGGAGCTCAAAGTACTTCTCTGATTTACACCCCCTGGCCTGGTAAGTTCACAGTGCTTCAAATAAATTGCTTCGAGGTCTGGAGCTTTCACTTTAAACTCCAAAGTTGGCTCTCAAGACCTGGCCTCTGACAAGGGTGGAAAACCTCGTTAGCAAAATCCCTTAAACATTTGCTTTGTTGCACAGTAAATTTGCCATCTTTAAGGGTTATAAAGTGGTCACAAAATGCCTGGTGTTAAGGAGATAGTTATCTCTAGGGCTATAAAAAGGCATTTCCAGCCTTATTGCTGAACTGTGTAAATCAAGGCCATCCACCCCTCCATTAGAAGCTAAGCTCTTAAGGCCTATATGGACAAAGGACTTGGTTGTTTATGCAGCAACAACATCTGCTTACACTCAGCCTCATTGTCAAAGAGCTGTTGGTTAAAAGCACAGGATCTCCTTTCTCTCCATTTCATGCTGTATTATGTTTCATGCGGGAATATCTAGTCTCCGAGGCTTGACCACTGCTTTTATCTGCTGGACTTTAAAGACTTAGCTGCTTGTAGTGAGAATCCGATCATCGCCTCCCTAGCAGTCTGGAGGGTGCGTTTCGCCGGACACTTGAAAAATTTCTTTTGGTCTCCAGACACCTTTCTGCAAAGTATTAGCTTTCCTGTGCTGCTCTGAAGCTAAAGCTGCTGTGTAAACAGCTCTCTGGTTCAGTTTAAGATAAAATACGGTGTTTGGATCTGAATTCCTCAAATACTACGAGTACACAACAAAAGGCCATTAATTACACTCAAGCCACAAAATGCCGATGCGCTCTCCAGGCTGTATGATCAGTATTGCTATCAAATAAAGTGTTTCTGAGCTTTGCTGGCTGACACAACATAGATTTTCTCAGACCCGCATCGCTAACACGGTAAGAAGAGAGAACATCGAGTTGCAGTTAATCAGTTTTTTGAAGAGAAACAACGTGAAGAAAAGAAACTACCCTTCAAATTAGTAAGGTTTCACTTTGCTATTCTTCCCTATCTGATCCTCAGCATGCACTCAAAGACAGAAAATGCTTAGTGGATAAATTTAAACAGTCGTACGGTAAATGTCCCTTTCCCTAATCTGCAGGGTATAATGGATTCAGACATTGTCCTGCATGGCTTGAAAATGCATGTCCAGAGTAAACCCGAGACATACGTACAACTTCCATAGGAAAGCCATGACACAGTTCAAGGAGATGACTGTTTTTCCTTGTGAATATATTTTCAAAGTATTATATCAATTAATTTGACTGTAGCCCCACAGCACATGTTTTAATAGAACGATTGTCAAAACCACAGTCTGATATGTGTGTCATGCATGAAAATTTGAACAGATTTTGCTGAGGAAAAAGGTGTAAAAGTTGGCATCTGACTTATCTAGGTGTGCTGAGATGAATGTGTACCCCGTAGCCTAAAACTTTAAGAAGAAAAGGGAAAAGTGAGTACAGGCACAAAGGAGACTGGTGGCAGGGAGGTGAGGGCAAAGCGCAGGGAAAACCAAATGGCTGCTTAATGGGCAGAAGCCCAAAAGGCATCTTGGGGAAAAAAATACCCCAAACCAACCACCTCTGAAAGGGCAGCAGTGGGTGATATAAGGATTTCTGATGCAAAGACTGGTGAGTCCCATCTCCAAATATTGCTGCCACTTGCATCGTGCAATGCCTTCTTGAAAGTAAACAAGTCCTGCTTAAAATAGTTCTGGTGTTTCCAGTCTTTTCCCCAGACTTGTGTTTCTGTTCTGGAAGTTTGCTGCTTTGATAGTTAGAAACATCTAATTTCTGCCATAAAAGTGCTCATGAACAGTGGAAAGCGTGTTTCTCATTCGGCATTTTGGCTTAAGGAGTTTTTCTCTCCCCCTGCTATTTGCACATGCAGTTATTTGTAGGGAACAACTCTAGCCCTGCTTGGAGCCCACTTTCCAAAGGCACATGGGCCACTAAACTGGCCTGCTCCCTCAGTACCCCTTCCTCTCCTATCTATTTCCCTGACTAACTTAATCCCCCTTTCTTGCAGTTGGCTTTTCTCTTTTTCAGAGATATGCAACCAATATATTAATAGATAATTTCACCAATGTCCTGGATGGAGTTATCAATACTCTTTTTCCTAGCAGGTCTTATAGAACACTTGCATTTTGCAGAGCCAGGTCAGTGAGATCTTGGTTGCTTCCTACTCTCAGCCTCCTCTATATACCTGCAAATTCCTGCTATTTATGTGCCTAGACTTGCACTTTGTGCTATTACATTTCATCCCATTTCTACTAATTTAGTTCAGAAACCCACAAATATTTCACCACGAAGCAAAAGGAAACACCTGGCTCTTTGGTAGATCACACCACTTCCAAGTGGATTGTACCCACGGCACATGTTGATAATCTCATGCTGGGATTTCACTTTACTGGTCACACTCCTTCATTCCTGTGTCCTTTTACCTTATCTTTTATCCTTTATTACTTGATTCTCATCTCCTGAAGAATCAAACAAAAAGGAAAGATAACACAGTACTTTTTCAGTCTCGTCTATCTGCCGCAGCAGCTTCCATAAACCTCACTTGCAGAAAGACTGGTACTCTGTTTCACCAGCTACACCAGTAGGACGTATGTTGAAGCTTTAAGAATTTTAAGTGTTTAAGAAATTAATAGCAATTTAATTTTGAATCCAGGTATGCGAAGACAATCAGCTGTTTCCTTTCTGAGGACATGTGCTCCCGACAGAAGAGCTTGCAAAACCACTTTCTCAATACTTTCTTGCAAAAACTGGTGAAGCACTGATACAGCATTTTGTCATCACAGTTGTTAAGATTCAGACATCTGTTTCTGTCTTCATCAGGAAGAGATTCCTAGATAAATGAACAGACCTGAGCTGATGCAACGTTAAGACATTCAAGAGGGATGTTTTGGGTTTTTTTTAACTTCTGCCTTACTTTGCATACAGGGAATTTGTACCTTTTTAATGGAATGGTCAGATTAAGAATTTCAAGAAGGAGGTAGATAGGTAAAATGGCAGAGTTGACAAAGGGGGTACACTGTCTTCACACAGGACACATATAATTCAGTATTTGGCCCCCAGAAGGGACATTTTGAGGCTTTGCATCTACTTGTGTACATTGGGATAAATGTGTGGTGTTGTGCCATCAGTGGCTAGGAATAGAGTACAGGGGTGCAAGATCAGAGAAAGAAGTGAAGGATCAGATTCAGAGCCTGGATAAAGTATGGCAGTACTTCTGTAGGATGTAAAGAATTACTTGCATGTGCTAATTCCTTCACCTGGACAGACAGCAGATCTGGCTTTATCAGAAACATTCCTCCAAAACAGGATCTCTGTCCTGAATTAGATATGAAGTTTGTTCTCCTGAATTCAAATCCAATGAGCTCTCACCTAGTAGTTTATTGCTCCTGAGGATGTTTTCATACAGTCAGTCTCCATTTGTGGCTTCCATGGAAAGCAACTGTTCTTCTCTCTCTTTTTTTTTTCTTCTTTTTCTTTTTCTCTGTCATCACTTACCCCACATATTTTAATTTACAGGAAAAAGCAAAAAATTAAAGATGGAGCAGATGGTATCATTGAAACTTGCTTCTCATGGCTGTAACACAAACAGCCAAGCGTTCCTCTGCATTTTCCCACTGCGGCCATGCCACTCACAGTGTTGGGTAGACGATGGTAGTAAAAAGCTGTCTCCACCAACAAGCAAAGGACATAGTAGTACAGAGATTTTGGCTCATGAAGTACTACAGATGACATTCTCATTACCACCACAACCCCCTTGGGACCTCTATATGGCATTAACTTCAAGGCTGTAGTCTTTTTTTTTTTTTGGAGGTGTTCAGGACTGAGTTTAAGTTCCTCGTTGGTCAGGGCTGCCAGTTTCAGGGGTAGCCTGGGTTGCTGCTGGCAGGCAGTTTTGGGAACATTGTAAACACATGCTTCTGGTTGTGGCTTGAAATAGGCATGGAGATATTAATTCCCCTTTCCTGCCATTCGCATGAGCACTCTCTGGAAATCCTTCTTTTAAAAATCAAGAGAAGGAATTGGCTCAGAGTGATGGTTTCTCCCCCAAGTTAAAATCTTCCCCCTGCTCCCCAGTTAAAAGCCTCCGGGAATAAATTGTGTGCCATGACCTTGCTGAGACCAGCACAGCATAGCCCCCACACTCTGTCTACTCCTTCACACCACTTGGAGTGGCCAGCTGCAGTTTTGTTGTGCAGTTGGGCTGTGGATGCAAAGATTAATCCTCTATGCAGCCATAGTTTAGTCCAGGTGGTTTGGTCTGTTTAGCTATGCATTACCCTTTCCCCTTGTTAATTACAGTGTGTATGTTCCTTAAGTTGATGTTCCTTGCTCAGAAAGAGTAGGGGTTAGAGTTTCGTCATGGATTCAGGGAGCCCCATGAGAGATCCCACCAGACAGCTGGGGTTACTGGGAGGTTTTCAATGCATATTACCATGGGGGAGCTTCCACTGACATCTTCAGAATTAATTGGGCTTATCATCTGCATCACCACTTTGAGCAAAAGTTAGATGCCTGCAAGTTAGATGAATGAAATGCGGAAGTTAACAAGTAGTTACAATTAAGACCTTTAGAAAGATAGCAACAACTCTTTGAAAT
>VYXH01008589.1:222884-256326 GCA_013397275.1 Burhinus bistriatus
CCATCCCCATCCCCATCCCCATCCCCATGCTGTGCCCATCTGCGGTACTGCTCTGGCAGGCAACTGTGAGCAAAAAAACCCAGCAATTGGTCTGTTAGGGCCCTGGAAATGGTTGGTTCAGCTCCTTTCTGGACCCTTTGGACACAGTGACACCAGAGCCAGAAAAGTTAAAGCCGATCTCCTGAAGCTGTTGGGTGATTACTTGCAAACATGAAGAGATTTTTGGGGCATGGACATGTGCCCAGTATCAGATATAAAGGAAGTTAAAAGGCTTCTCACAGATACTATTCTACACAGGTATAAACAAATACTAAAAATGCATGTAATTATTTAACTAGAATCAATACATTCTGCTTTGGATTTGCACAGGCATTTTGAGTATGGCCCAGGACATTTTCTGTTTACTGAAGGTACGTGCTCAGATACAGTGAGAGACAGACACTTTATTAAGATAATACAGAAAGCGGGGTGATAATATCTGTGTCACTAGAGTAGTGATTTCATTGGAACAAAAAAGATAAGCTTTTCAATGACAAAATGTATTTGCTAGTTCTATAATATTGTTTCACTTGATAATACGAAGTAATATACGTGTAAAAGAGAAACCAGCAAGAGCCGCTCTTACACCAAAAAAGACACCACCTTCTCCTTCCAAATTCAGAATAGAGTGCCCCAATCTGGTCTTCTAAAGATGAAATCCAGTTATGGCACTTTTAAACCCTCATCTTTCAAAAACTCTTAGATCTTTTAATAGCATCATCTGGCTTTCCACAGTGTACAGCACTGAACTTCCAGGATTTGCTCCCAAACATTTGTGTACTTTGTGGCTTTAAATGAGCTTTCAGTATGGAATTTGCAACCATGAACACTAAAATACAAGCTGGCCCATGTACTCCACCCCACGTACAGATCAGGTTTGTGAAGAACCTTCCCCAGGGCCAGGGTCCTGATTTTAAGGCCCAGATGTGCATCATTATGTTTTGTGTCTTAAATATTTTCAAGTCTCAAATATGACATAGTTCCATCTTTGCCCATGGAAGTGCTTATGTTTATATGGATACACACTTTCATTAAAAATAGACATGCCTCTTGATCTTCATGCTTACAGAAAATATGCTAAGAAGCAGTGACTGTTTCGGGAGCAAGGCATCATAAAAATCTGGCATGTATTTTCAGTATCGACATGCAGATATTCACATCCGTTCTAAATTGTATGACAGCATTGTTTGTTTGTGCAAAGCAAATATCGTATATAGCACAAATCACCATGAAATTACTGAGTAGTTACTTGATCATTTAATTATTGTGCAGTTACATAATAACTCCCTGACTATTGAAGCCCTTCAGATTGCATTAATTACACTTGGAGTAATTATTCCCATCCGCTGACATGGATATATGTCATATAGTTTGCTAGACAA
Organism: Burhinus bistriatus; assembly: GCA_013397275.1. Taxonomy (NCBI): domain Eukaryota; kingdom Metazoa; phylum Chordata; class Aves; order Charadriiformes; family Burhinidae; genus Burhinus; species Burhinus bistriatus. The sequence goes on from VYXH01008589.1 coordinate 224,306, forward strand.
GATAAATTTTTCAGAAACTCATGACTAAAGAGACGGTTTTAAAAATGGGCTGGCCAGCACAGTCTTAATTATAGCACATGGCAGTGTGAATTTATTTCACCTAATGTTGCATGATGTAATTATGTTATCCCAACAGAAAAGGATATGAATTGTACTTTACAGTTGACACATCTGTAAGGATGAGGTGCAAATACGTAAATAATAATTAAACTAAAACTCAGTCACATCCCAGGAGAACTTGGTCCTCCGGTCTGCAGTGACATGGTTCTTAGGGTCTGGTTTTAGAGGGCGGGTTTGGGCATTTGTGGTCCCTGCAGAGGTGCCTGTAGATGAACTGGGGACCTCTGTTTGCTCTGCGGTCAGGTGCAGCCTCTGGCTGCCTATCGATCACATCTGCCTCATCTCTTGTGAGACCCCACCTGGAATACTGTGTCCAGCTCTGGAGCCCCCAACATAAGAAGGACACGGACCTGTTGGAGAGGGTCCAGAGGAGGCCATGAAGATGATCAGAGGATCAGAGCACCTCTGCTATGAGGACAGGCTGAGAGGGTTGGGGCTGTTCAGCCTGGAGAAGAGAACGTTCAGGGGAGACCTTATGGCAACCTTCCAGTATCTGAAGGGGGCCTACTAGAAAGCTGGAGAGGGACTTTTTACAAGGGCATGTAGTGATAGGACGAGGGGTGATGGCTTCAGACTGAAAGAGGGTAGATTTAGATGAGATTTCAGGAAGAAATTTTTCACTCTGAGAGTGGTGAGACACTGGCCCAGGCTGCCCAGGGAAGCTGTGGCTGCCCCATCCCGGGAGGTGTTCAAGGCCAGGTTGGGTGGGGCTTTGAGCAACCTGGTCTGGTGGGAGGTGTCCCTGTCCATGGCAGGGGGGTTGGAACTAGATGATCTTTAAGGTCCCTTCCAACCTAAACCATTCTATGATTCTATGATTCTAATCCCACAGTGCTGGGTAGCGTCAGTCTATGGGCAGATGGGATTTGTGGGAGCAGCCACACAAGAATATCTGTCCACTCACAGAGCAGGTAGCTATGGAGAGGTCCATACTAAGGAGTGGAGAAAATCAGAGTTTTATCCCAATTTTCCCTAAGAAAACCTGAAGGCAAGAGCTTCCTGTACAATGGGGATGCAAGACACCTTTTTTAATCCAAATATGTGCTCAGACTTGCTTTCAAAAGGCAGAATATGTATATAAATATATATCTATATGTGTATGTATATGTACTGAGAAAGTTATGGTTCATTAGACCCGGAAGGACTAAGTTCATTTCCAGCCCTACAGGAACCTTCTTGGCTGCTGCTGGGAAAAACGAATGGCATCTTTGTGATGCTGCTGAGCTGTGGGATCATCTTGATTTCTTGAGGCAGAGGTGGTTTCTCATGTGCCTATCAGGACGCGGCAGAACAGGGCTCTAATCTTGGTTCAAGTAGCTGAATGGCGCCATAAGCTAATGAAAACAAGGATACAGCTAGGAGTTGATATACCAAGGGTACGAAATGGCATCTGAAAGGGCATAGCTGACTCCGGTAGCACTGGCCAGTTTGGCAGTTCCTTCTGTGCTACACATTGCAGATGGAGTGATACCTCTTTCTCCTGATCTTGTTTTGATCAAGCAGGATGCTGTTGCACCCAAAAAGTAGAAACAGACTAATCATAATAATAAAATTACAGTTTTCTTGCCTTGGAACTGTTAAGATGTCTGGTAAAACCAAAATAATCCTGCAAAACAGGCAGGAAGGGTAATTCTGCAGAACAGCCTGGCAGCATATGTAAAGCTGGAAAACGTCCTCATCCTGAAAATACGGTGTCAAGGGCAAATGAGATGAATCCTATTTTTTGGGGGAGCAGGGGGGGAGATCAACACCCCCCTACCCTCCCCACCCCCCCTTCAATGAGTGAGGAAGGATGGGGAAGAAAGAAAGCATCCCGCTTTTGTTCTGGCTTCCTTGATCTAAGAATTGCTGTGACTGCCTGCCTTGTCCTTAGCCACTGAAGACCACCAAGATCAGTGAGTAATGTGTAATGTTAATGAATATCAATCCAATAAAGAGTTGTTTTAAAATTTAGAATTGGCCTGATTTAAGTAATCCTGTGACAGCTATCTCTAATTCCCTAGCCGGTGTAGAGATCCAGAAATGTTCAGCTGCAACAGTCACTGGTAATTTTAAAACATACAAGGGCACCAGGGCCTCCGATACTAGAAAGAGAAATCTAATGGTTACTCACAGGGTGGGTTTCTTGTAAAATTACTTTTATACTTTTCACAGTTTAGAAATGTGTGAGGAGATACACTTCTAAGCTTGTATCAAAGCAGACTGCTGATTTCAGATGAGTTAGATGACATATCAACCGCGTCTCATATGGCCTTCAACATATAGCATCTTCAAATATAGTTAAGATCTTACGTCCTATGTGGCATGCAAAATTTAACCTTCCCACAACTCTGCTTTCCTCTATTTTGTTCACCAGCTGCAATCTATAAAAGGTAATTTTTTATTCTGAAATTAGTCTTATAATAATTTGAAAATAGTTAATATAATAATAATAATAATAATAATAATAATAATAATAATAATAATAATAATGAAAAATGTCTTGTTTATTCTTTGTTTCTAAATCTTAGAATTAAACCAAATATATTAGGGCTTATGTAATTGATTTGGCAAAGTGAACTTGCTGGTTTTGTGACCAAGGAAGACACACTAAAGCTGTTTTGTTCTTCAGTGTCCATGAAGCACAGGGAGTTGATGGGAGAGAGCTGTACATGGCTTTTCCCACCCATAGGCAAGAACCGAGGGCAACTTCAATCCCAGTTAGTGGGTGGAGGATGACTATCTCAGTCTCTGAAACAAACTGAAATAGCAGCTAGCTCCCCGCTTTCCTTTATAAACTGTTTCTGCTAAAATGACCCCAGTGAAGCAGGTAATGTTGTTTCTACTTAAATGACCATCATTAGTATTCAGAGTGCATGTCAGCTCAAGCTAAACAGAACAGTTTCCACATGGCAATCAGGGGGCAAGCTGGCATCCCTCGATGGCCCTGGATCTCTCCGCTGGTCCCCAGTTTCCCATGGCTCGTGCCCAAACTCACCCTGGCCTGAGCCCCTGCACTGGAGATGAGCTTTCCATAACAGCTTCCCAGCAGCTGCTTTCTCTTCTGCACGGGTTGGCTGTATCCAGGACTGTTAATGCCCATAGGGTTGTGGGTGGGATTGCTTTTTAATGAAAAACAGCAATTTAAAAAATTTCATGAATTCAGGAGGGTTTTTTTCAAAGCTTAAAATATCTAATTAACTGCTTCCTGAAGTCAGGCTCAAGGAGTCCTAAAAACAATGTTGTTTCAGCTGTAATATGGTCACAAATTATGTACCTTGAGAAATAGTATCCTGATTCATTAGTGATATTTTGAGGAAAGAGGGGGATTGTACACTAACATCTATGTCATATATAATATCTATATAATATCTATATCAGAATATCTATGTGCATTTAAAGTAGCCCATTGTCTGAAAGTGCTCTATCAAATGCTTTATTTACCACAGTTTAAGCTTTTAACTATTGTGTTAAAATCTCCAGATCTGACTGAATGAAAGGAGATGCTTTTAGGAGGGGTTCTTGAAGCTACACAAAAAATAGAGGTCGATATCTGCAAGAATGGTGGTAAGGCATTTGTTTTTGGGTTGTTGATACATTACTTCAGTATATTTTGTCTATGAATTGCCTTCTTGATTATGCCTACCACTATAATTTAGGATGTTTACTCATGTTTTATTGTTACCTTTGTCAAGAAGCAATATCCTGGAATAGAAAACTCAATAGGTCTTTCCCATAAAGTCAAAGAAACCAAACTAATCAACCCGGAAAGTTGTTCTCTGTCCCTCATTACCAGCTTCTCTTTGAATCAAAGTGTAGAGAATTGATATCAAGGTACATAGCTAATAGCTTTATTGAATGTCTCCAAGACGTATGTATCTGTGTGGTCTTGAATAAGATCCCAAACTGCTGTGCTAGCATGCTTTGGGTCCATTTTAAAATTTACAACTATTTTTTTTTTTCCAAGGGCAATCTTCTCAGCTGCTCCAAAGTCTAAAAGTCATGCACCTGGACGATAACTTTTCAGGCTCTCAGCTAGACTGTTTTGCTCTACTCTGCCAAGAGCTTTTCATGACTTTCCCTCCTACCCTCATCACTGATAGACACCATTAACAGAAAGCTTCAAGTTGTCATGAGACACAAAACAGAATAAACAGACTCTGCCCTTTCACCTGGCAGTTTGTAAACAGATTAAGTTAACAGTGTGTGTTGTCTACACCTATAAACATCCTCTCAGGACATAGGTGATTTGAAATACACCTTGTCCTTACCATGAGGGAAAACTCACTCTTTCATGTGTCTGTATTTTTGATGTATGTTGCTGCGATTAACACTTTGCTTTTGAGATAAAATCAACATGCTGCATTGGTATAAAACAAAGTTCACTTGCAGCTATTACACTTTGGAAACTGCTTGACATTTCTTAACAAAATAATAATAAAAGGTAAAAAGAATTTAGAGTTAATGAAACCTAGAAACTGTAAAATAGTATTTACATAGAAAATACATTATTTGTAAGTTGACTTTTAAAAACCAGGCTGCAAAAATTCTATTTTTGCATTTTAGTAGACTTGCCCTGTGTTTTTCATATCAGTTGAGAAAACAGGAAATCACTGGTAAGCAATTCATTACACTTTGGCAAAAGCTGTCAGCCTCTTCCTAAGAGATTCAAAAATAAGTCACATCGAGGAATGTAAAATACCATTGATTTTAAGAAGTAGAGCTCCCTCAAAGGTTGATATAATTGGTATGTTTATATTGGGAAACTTAGACAGTATCTTGATAGCCCAGCGACTGCAACCTCCCTTTTTGCGTCTACATGTAAGCCAAAAATCCCTCTCTTTTGTGTGGTGACTGCATCCGTTGAGGGCCAAGGCTGCAAATGTCTGTAAGCAAACATATAAAACCTACTTCATAACCATATACAAATGAAGCCATCAGCCCTTGTCTGGCTTGGGAGTTATCAAGTTATGCAGTTTTGTAGGTACAAAGAGGTTTTCAGACAACCCCTGTTGCCAACATCACTTTCAGGCACATGAAAAATGATCACATTTCTTCCAAAAAATCCACTAAATACAGATTCACTTCAGAAATCAAGAAGTAAATGTTGCTGATTTCTTGGCAGCGCTGCGGGTACAGTGCTGCCAAATCACTTACTGTACAGTGTGAGGCTGAACCAAGAGGCATAAAGAAGAACTAACAGTGCTAGTCACATGCAGCAATTAGCTATGGTAACAGAATTGTTTTTAAACCAGGATTTGGACTTCATTTAAATAAAACTCGCCTCAAATTTACATGTTACAAAGCACTCTGCCTGCAATGAAAGTACTTAGTGTGCTGAGTCTCTGTGATTAGATTTTAATTTCAGGCAGCCAGGCAGGGTTGGATTTGGGGGTAAAAAATACTCCTTGCTTGTAGAAAACATATTAATTCTTTAGATAAATAAAGATTCACCCTTCCCACCCCTGCCAGAGAATTATTCAACCATTTCTAAAAAAGCCGTATTGTTAAATAGTTCTCTTCAGTCTTAAGCTGAAAACCAATATACCTTGATTAAGAAGTGATTAATATTACTTGGTGAGAAGTTAAGCTGTCATATAATAGTCTGGAGGATCCGCAAAAAGTCAGAAAGATATTACAACACAGCATGAGCTACTCTCTGATCTTCTAAATACCTGAACTATATTTGCTTCTACAATTTCTGTCTTATCTAACCTTCTTTATGTTCACCTGTAAGTTTATATTAAAGCCCCAATCAGTAGTATGGCTTCTACGCTGAGGATTTCATACTGTACAGAAATTAACCACCTCAAGTACACGCATTTGCACTTTAAAATCCTTCCTGCCACTGCAGTGCATTTCCAAGATAGGAAAGTCCAGACAGAAATACCGATGCAAACGTGTCGGTAATGTAGCATGGAGTTATAGACATACACATGTGCATACCTGATTTTTACTACCCAAATATTACTGGATACTAGAGGTTATTAATAAAAGGAATACCAGCAAGCACAACGATAATGACAATTAGCTGTATTGGAGTAGAGTGATGACTGATGGCTTTTCAGGCAGATTTACACCTGGTGTGGTACAAGTATCTTTAATACCCAGCATAGTGTATCCTTATAAAACAGATGTTTATGCAGCTGCAAAGTTCCCTCAGGAGAAAGATGTAATCATTTAATGCAGCCCCCCAAAACTGACGAAACCAGCGCAAATGCTGTGCGTGGGCAAGCCATGGCTGGTGATGGTCCCCATGCAAGGTGCTTGCCTTCAGCACGAGGGGCAGACCCAAAGTGGGAAGGGTAGGGGGAGAAGCTCCCTTCGCCTTGGGGCAGGCGGAGGGTCAGTGGCTGAATTAGCAGGAGAATCCCTTCTCCCAGCTCCCAGCCTTACCCGCCCGACCCTGCCGCTCTTGATGGAGAAGGGAATTAATTGGCAAATTCAGCCAGGGCACAGATCACCCTAATTTGCTGTGACTTCGCCAGCAGCCGCGCTGATGGCAGGCTCGGGGGCGCATCGTGTTGGGTGACGCGTCCCCAGACTGTCACTGGCTCTTGAGTAACAGCGGAGGAGCAGGGGGGAGTGCAGTAAAGGGCATGTGGCCTCAGCGCAGGAGGTGAGGATGGACCTCACTCACGCTTTGGGAGGCCGGAGGGCAACTTAGGACCTGTATCCCCCAGCCCCTTGGTGGTGCCGCTTCTCGTGCCAGCAGCAGGGAGCAGGAGGTGCATCCTGAGGCCGGTGACTTCTGGGTTGGGCTGGCTCCTTGCCACCAGTGAGGTTTGCACTGCCATACGTGACAGCAATTAGCGGGAATAAACCCCTCGTAGCCCACGTGCTGCAAAAAAAGCAAGCCTCCGTTTGAGCTGCTGCAGCCCTTCGGTGCGATGCAAGCTCTGAGCTGGCCAAATGAAGTACAGGCTCTTCTGCTGAATCTGCCTGAAACATTTTTCTTATATCCCAGCTGTTACAGCACCCAGTCGACGGAGCTGTGAGATGAGGAACATATGCCTGTAACACTTCATTTCAACAGGCTCACTTAGTGTCTCTTACTTTGATCTTTCTCTGTATACTTCCTGTAACTGGAGTTAGTTACAGGCTGAAACAAAGCCCAGAGTTACCAAAGAGTTTTTTTCCTCTACATATTCCCTTTGTACCAGATTCTGTTACCGAGTGCGTCAAATGAACCAGCTGGAGGACACTGTCCCTGTGAAAATGCTGCTGCAGATCGAACTCTTTCTGTCTGCCTTCGTGGCCGTCGGTGCTGTACCATCACGGTAGCTCTGAAATGGCTGCAATTTTTCAGTCCTGCTAATGCCCTTTAGGTTCTCTTTTCAGCTAGAAACAGCCCAAACTAAATGCAATAAAGAGCTGTGCAGAAGGTCTCTGGCCGAGTCGGGGGGTCAATGCCTTGCCACTAGACCTTTATCCTTCATCATCCTTCATAAAAAACAATGAATTTTCAGTCCTAAGCTCTGGTCCGTGTATTCACTATTAACTATTCAGATAGGGCTAAATGATTTCCCTAAACAAGCGTTCCCAAATGCTGCGATATTGTTCTCTTTGCACTGTGGACGGGCAGAGGATGATACTTCTCCGTTAAACATATAGTGACCTTTTCCCAAAGAAGCAGTTGAAGTGTCATGAGCTAGTCTTGGCTACAATGGAGCTGAAATATGGCTAAAAATATATCCATGAACACACAAGCCTGCAGGAGTGAGCAGTCTCTGAAAACATTTCGTTTCCACCATCATGTATTCACTTGTTTTTCCAGTATCACCCTTGTAGCATAACAATCAGATGAAAATAAAACACCAGCATTGCCCCGTAATAAGATTATTTTCTAACAGCATCGTCTGGGTCTGTGTACACAGAATATCTTTCACTGTCGTGTCAAGTGCTGTGATTCCAATGATCTTTGTTAAGGGAGAAACAAGTTTTACACATACATATGAGCAACACGCAGGAATAAAGCTTTGCTAGAATGCTGTGGTTTTTAAAAATTAAGTATGTAAATGTTGTGCTGCATAAGCATGAGGTACATTTCAAACATATGGGGAGTAGAAATTGAACTAGAATTCAGTTATTCTGGATTCTCATTCCTATGTTCATTTCATTACAATATAGAATTGCAGAGGGAGTCTCGTCATCCTCAGATTTCAAAGTGTCTCAGACTTGCTAATATGCATGTCAGGTTGCTTGATTTTTATTATTCTTGTAAGTCGAGGTGACTGCTTAGTGCTTTACAACGTCATCAGTGATCATTCCCGTAGAGTCAACAGAAAAAAGAAAGTCAGTTCTACTACATGTCCTCAAATTATAAACTTTTTGTTTGTTTGTTTGTTTTGTGGTAGAACCCAAGAGCCCTACCTTAAATCATTGAGTTTCCCAGCATACACACCTGAGGAAAGAAAACCTGAAGGAGAATTCCCTGGTGGATATGAAAAAAAATTAAAGATAATAATTTAAGAGCTATGGAGGACAATTCCTTCTGGGTCTTCTGGCCTATAAAACAAATCAAAGCAGAACAATTTTAAAATTTTGAGTGTCCTACATGTATTCTTCGTGAAGCTGTTCTAACGCTGCATGCTTACCCTTCTCCTTTACATTTAACTGTTGATAGGCTTTGTGGAGAAGGGACTGTGTGCAGATTTTTTAAGCTACGTTAGCCACCTAAAGTGTTAGGCATATGGCTTGTTTACATGTCTAGCTACTAATTAGATATCTTAATAAAAGTAATTTGTGAATTTATTGTCTAGAAGACTGCTGCTCCAGTAGTGTGCTGCAAGCATGCATCAGATCTACCCCAAAGTCTGTGGCAGAGAACATTGGCTTTAAGTACGCTTTGGTTGCTTCAGATGAAATCTTGCACAGAATATTAACAGAATATTCCAATATAGCAGAATAGACACCAATATTGACTTGCTGGTGACTGTCATTAACTAAAGTCAGTTGTACTGGATAACTTCAACTATCTCTCAGTCTTTGTCCAACAGGAGCCAGTGCCCTTTGCTTGTCTGGAGGGTTGGAACCTCACCTCAGGCTGAGTCCAGAGGAGGCAGCTCATCAGGATTTCTCTTTCTGTTGTTTGGAAACGGCCATTTGTCCTGTCGGCCCTCTCCATAGATGTTGATGTTCTGCAGGTCTCTGTTGTGAAAAAGCATTAATAGCTGCAGATCTGCAGAGGAAACCAAGAGTCCCATCCAACATTAGAGTGACTGGGAAACGAATCATTCTTACCCAGAACAGAGAAGACTTCTTAAAAAAAATGCTAATAAAACGCCTAACTGCAGTATCGAATTGATGGACCTGCCCTCTATGACAGACTCAAAGGTCTTTAGGACCGGGCAGCGTGAGAAAGCCACAAAGCATGCAGACACCATGAACTGTGGAGAGACGTGCCCAAGAGTCAGGGGGAAGCACGGCATCTCACATAGATACCATTAGGGTCTCCTTGCAGCCTGATGTTTGAGGACAAGACAAATATAACTTGTTTTTCCTTCCCCACTGGAGGGAAAAGAGAGTGAAGACCTGGAGAGAGACCAGGCTAGTTCAGCAGCCCGATGGTTACAGGAAGCTTGCAATTTTGAAAATATTTTTCAAATATAATTATGTTGAGGTAAAACATCTTTTAAAAAATACTGCTCAACAATGAAATGTTTCTGTCCTCTTCAAACTGTTAGGCCTGAAATCCTGCCAACAATACCCTTTGCAGCTGTTTATATTGGTTCAGTTCCCTTCCTGTTATCCATTTATTTGTTCTGTGCTTGTTAGCATTTTGTGCTAGTTCTAATTTCCTCTCCCTATCTAATCTACGCAGTTGACTCAGTTCAACTGTCAGATTCCTCCTTTTTTCTGTTGCTTTTTCTCTTTTTTTAATCTCAAGATTCACATATTGTTTTAACTCCTCTTTAACTTATGAAAAGCCATATATCTCTGTTTTAAATACTGACAGTGTATGCTACACTTGCTAGCCAAACAAGGTGGGGATTTTGCTTTCCTGTGAATGCGTGGAGTCCTTGGGACTGTGATTCCCACTAGCAGTAATGGGAAGTGAATATGCCAATCTCTGTTTTACCTATAGTCAGCATTTATTTACTTAGTTCCTAACACAAAACTAAAATAATCAAATCAAACATTCAGTGTCTTGTAGATTTTACTAATAGGAAATAGATCAGTCTGTCTCATTTTTACTTTAAATTCTAGGGTCAAAATGGTTGGCATTCAAAACTCATAAATGTGTACCTATAGATGTTCTCACATTCTTGCTCCATTCTTACTCCGGCAAAACTGGAATAGAGTTCAGTAAGAGTTCAGCCTAAAATGAGTTGCATAAATCTGGTTAAAGAATCTAGGATCTGTTGATGCATTTTTATTATACTTGAGTATTATGGAAAATTCCATTGATTCATTCTGACTCCATAATCAATGCTCACGTATTCGCTAGCTTTCTTAAACAAAAGGGAACAGTATGCAGAGGGGTTAATTATGCAGAAGTGACGTCAGTGCTCATATCTGCGGTTATCAACCCACGGTCCATTTTGACCAATGCCTTTAGCTCTATTCACCAAGAGCACGATCAGGAGCTCACAGGAATCAATGGCAATAACCCAACCCAGTGCAGTGAGCTCCCAGGCCAGCACGAGAGGAACTGAACTGAAATGTGGTTTGAAAGACTGTGAGGAAGCTTTGCCAAAATGGCTGGTCCTGCACTGAAGGTTTTGGCGATGGAAGTGCTTTGGTAGCAGAACAGAGTCAGCCCCTTTTTTTTCAGGCAGAGTCATTTGCAAAAGTGAAGGCTGTTGATGGTATGACTGGCTTTGTGAATTAAAAGGAAGGCAAAGCAATGCATGAACCATGCGACGAAAGCAGTTCTATTTCTAAATGGGTACTGCAGAGTCTCAAACAGGTGTGGTGAACTTACTCACTCCCTGCACTTCGTTATGAAAGGACATATAAATCACAAATGTTCATGCACCTTGGTTATCTAAGAGGACAAACTTTACAGACCTCTATCTTAGACTGAAATCTTAACATGGTTTATGCCTTAAAAACAGTTCTTCATGGGCAGCAAATACCATAAAACGTCTCTATTCCATGATGGACCAGAAGTGTGCTGAAAGCCCTGATGTGTAACAGCACTGTTTTAGTGATGGTATTAGTGGCTGTACTCAAGTGAGTTTTGAATTCCCGAATAATATTTTTTTTTCTCAAGTCAGTGGATCTCCCTAAAACTTTCTCAGTCTCTAGAGAAATGGGACCCCTGCATACGCCAAAACCAACAGCAAACAGTAGGTGAAGGTGCTGAGTAGGACAGAAGTAAGGAAAGTGACTGAAAATCAGAGCTTAGAACAGTGCTTTTGCAACCCTAAAAGCTGCTCCAGTCAAAAGGCTGTCAGGCAGTCTGGAAAGTTAGTTAAGGGCAGGACCCTGAGAGATAGCTAAAAGTTGCATCTTGCTGGGCAGAGAGCTGACTGCAGTGTCATGTGCGGGAGCTCTGGGCTGGGAAAAGGCCCTTCAATGCTCATTACAAGTGTGGAAAGAAGACATCTGGATGTGTTTTGTAAATAAACAGGATTACACTAAATAATACACCTGACTCAGAGCATCCATTTCTAATGGTTTATTTTAATGATTTATTTAGATGGTAATTTCCTGCATTATTCTATGTTCTGCATCACCCATGTTTACTTTGCAGTTAGTGAGCCAGACCAGCAAAATGAACCTTGTGATCTTAAGCCTCTCTCAGTGGTGAGTGATCCAAAAGCGATGTTTTCCTGCTTTCTGGGGGGACCAAGCATGCACTCGATGCTCACCTCATCTTTTTGAAAAGCCTAATTAAATCACTTGCAAAGAAAATGAAATGTGGCATTAGGATCCAGGCTCGGGCGAGCTCTTACCAAAAACGATTGCTCACAGTTCAGCTCACAATAAAATACGTGGGAGCTGATATCGCTGCTGCAAACACTGGGGAGCAGCGAGGTCAAGAGTGTGATAGGCAGCTGATGTCAGCTTACCACTAAAATCCTGTGCGATGTTCTGTACTGTCTTCTCACCGCTTGTGGGAGAGCATGAGAACATATGGCTTCTCTGGAGCAGCCTATGTGGTGAATTAACAGTGTATAATCTTGGAGAACTATGTGCTGCCTTGGTCTAGCTTGGCTCTGGGTATCCAGACTGACCTACCTCCCCCTAGCCAGGACACCTTACGCTCCTCGGGGTCACTGACAATTATTATTATTATTTTTTTTTCTTTCCCTTTTCTGTGGTTTTAACTTATTTTTCTTGAAGAGGGCAGAGGTGTGAGGCTTACGACACAGCAGACTCACAGGCACTGGAGCAGGGGCGCTTGCTCCTGAGTAGCTGAGCCGGGCTGAAATTCTTTGCAGGCGCTGTAGTTCTGTGTGCCAATAAAATCTCACAAGTGTCATCAGTCTTCTTTAAATGGGATGTCTTGACAGAGCACTTGTTTCGAGGAAGATCTCCCCAGGATATGGAAGACGGTGAGGGAGCACCTCAAGACATAAGCCATTTATTGCATGCGTTCTTAGAGGAGTTGATAGGAAAATAGGATTATGATTAGTTTCGAAAGATATAGTGAGTTCTCTGATGAAATAGTGAAAATATCCAAATGCTCCAGTCAGAGCAGGATTTTGTATTTGTGAGTACCTCTGTGCTGGACTGTGGTCAAGATCTATGCCGTGTGTTATTTTTTCTGCCCTATGTCGAGCACAGAACTATCTCCTTCCTTGAAGATGAAACGCAAGTCAGAGCAACTGGGTTGAAAAAAAAAATGCCATCTTTTCTAACATGTTTTCTCACACTCAAACTGGGTCTTACCTCTTCAAATATTTGTAAAGCTTTGAGCAGACTATTGTCATGGGTCTTGACTGTACACTGTTAAGTCATGGACTATTTCACCACCTTCTTGTGATAGACTAACTGTTCCAGGTCCACCAAAATCTGGGTGACCTTATCCTCTGAAATAGTTAAGATATCTCAGTGAGGAACCTTTTCAATATATGTATCTCTCAAATGGAGTAATGAACGTGGCTGAGTACATGCTACCCGAAGACGTGGTTCCTCCCAAAACACAACTAGGCATTTCTTCTTCACCTTGCTCAGTGTCTGCTTGACCCTTGGTGTGGAGAAATACTCATTTCACAGACTCGTGGAGCTCCAGCATTTTGATACAAATGGGAATGTGTCCAGCAGGCTTTATCCCGCTACCTGGGGGTGCTCCAGTGACAGGCTTATCACCTGAATCAGTGACTGCTCTGTGGAACTTGTTTTGGCATCTTTCATTAGAGGAAGTCGTTTGAGTCACAGTGAATACAAAGGTCTGAGCACCTTTCTTCAGCCTAATTAAATAGGATTCCTTCTGTTTTCTTAGTCTGTTGAAAAGTCTTGGGAATACTTGAACTAAGTTAATTTGATCTCATCCAAGATGTGAAACTGATTTATTTCTTCGCTTACCTTACAGATTAACATCAAGCTTCAGAGTAATTTCCTACTCAAGTGTCTTTATGCTATGCACAGGATCCAGCTCTTTCTGCATTTTAATGGTCTACAAGGACTTTTTTCAAGGAAGCAAGGGAAAGGAGGAGAGCTTCAGATGAGCCAGGACAGACCCGTGCGTAGTCCCAAAAGTAGATGTGGCATTGGTCCCTGTGTCAAATCCAAGGTGGCAGAGGTTTCTCAGAACACAGCAATTACAGTCCACGTGCTTTGGCTCTGAGTTTGTGTTAACAAGTAGTTCACCTATGAGAGACTTGCTCCTTGAGCAGCACACATGCAGGTGCTGACCGTTCTTATGGCAGCTGTGATATATTGCACTATTAGCGGCGTGTTCATCACATAGTTACCTAGGGATGGGCAGAGACACTTGAGCCTCAGGCCACACAGGTTTCTCCTGAGATCTTGTAGATCTCTCACTGTTTTGGCTTTTAGGGCTTCCTCTGCAATGCCATAACTGCTGGCGTGCATTGCTTTTACTCTTCCATGGGTAATGTGCTGCATTGTGTAGGTATACGCTCTTGGCAATGCAGACAGAAGTGAAGCAACTTTTGAAAAGTCCGGAAAAAACCTTTCCACCATTCAAAGTTATTGCAACTCGTACTCCAGTGCTCATTGGTGTCACTTATTAATTAGTTGCACTTCTCCTACCGAGGATAACGTGCTGCAGAGGCTTTAGCTGGTTAGGATTGGACCAACCATATAAACCTACAGGGGGAGAAAAACTGAGTATGAATTTCTGACATGCAAACTGGAATGCACAACTGCTGAGCAGTGCTGTCCTTGTCTACTCGTGTAACTTCTGCTGAATCTTTAATTTCCTGCGTGTAACAGCATCCCATGGTTATAGATGTGGTAGACAACATGCAAATATGGAGTATAGAGAAAGAAATTATCTAAAGAACTTAAAATTTAAGTAATTTATGCATGAACTCCAAGAAATAGGAAAAGTTAGGACTACGTAGTTTTCCATAACATGTAGAGCTATGTGAATATTGGGAAACAAGAAATGAAACATGGCACTGAATTTTCTGGTCACATGAAAATATGCAGGGTATTTTCAATCAAGAACCGAAGATGAAATTTATTGTGTTTGCATTTTACCTGTAGAGAGACAGAATTGGGCTGATCAAAAGCAATAACTATTACAAATCTTTCCATTTCTCAACAAAACACGAGTATTTCTATTCTTTAACATGCAAATACTAATAAATAATGAATCATTTTGGTAAAAATGATCTAATTTATCCATTTAAGGAAACCCATTATAAATGTAAACAATAGTGCAATTCAACATTTATGAAGCCCTTGTTTTCTTTTCCTATGGAATTTATTTAACAAACACCACTAGAACCATTCATTATTTATCGTCTTTTAAAGTTTAATGAATATGGATATGAAAATTGCTAAAAATTGAAAAACAGAAAGTGTCTCATTATCTCATTGATGAATCTGGTCTGCAAGTTCAAATCCACAAGTGAAAATGAGTTAGCTGGTCTAAGCCACAGACTATTTGTCTACTAAATAGTTTGAAGAATTAATTCTTCACAGCCAGCAAAGATATGTCTTGAAAAACTAATGTATTCCAAAGTGAAGACTGTGAAATGTAGTAATTGTGAGAAGAAAATTAGTTTAAAAAGAGGAAGTATTATGAAACTTTGCCTAAAATCCCATGCAAAATGTATTAAACTTGAACCAAATAAAGTGAGGCATTTTATCTGTACATTTCTGTGTGTTTCTGTAACTCATCACTTACACGGACAGGAGAAGTCAGTAGAAAATTAAGTCTGAAAAAGCCGAACAACATCTTTTATTTCCGGTCAGACCTGTGATTTTTCAAAGAGAAAAGACTTTACACTCTGCTTTTCTAAGATTTGATGGTAGATTTCAAGAGCAAAAAAAGTCAGATAATCTTTGGAAGTCTGCTTTTCAAACCAAATTTATGCAGAGTATTTTGAGGACACTTGCTACAAATAAAGTATATTTGGCTGGTCAATGCAGCATTTAAAGACAAATTTAAGCTCTAGTCTTCCTATAACTCTTTTTAAAACATGTTAGAGAGAAACTAATTAAAAAATCAGACTGAATTTTTATTTCTCCAGTAATTGGACCTGGGGACAAGATATTCTTTTCCTGCAATAGACTTGCTGTTTCCAGTGTCTGTGAAGATCTGCATTATTATGAGTAGGTGTTTTTTTTTAAAAAAAAAACCCAAATATTCTGTGTAATAGTCTTGCAGCTTTGGATGGTGTCAGAACACAAGAGAAAAATGAAGCACAGGAATCTACAAGAAGCTCCAATCACTGCACCTAAGAATAAAGAAACAGGCAATCGTAGAAGAATAAAAATTACTCTGACAAGAAAGTGTTGAAAAATAAAAGGCACCATACAGCTTACAGTTCTTGCCAGGAAACCATCTATCAGGAGACTACTAAAGAGGTATCATTTTTGGGAGTTTGCCAATGGGACCTGATGATATGCCAAAACAGGTGTCTTAACATTAGGACAAAAGATAAAAGCTCAGACACTTCAATAGTTTTCATCACTGGAAGCTGAGGAGCAAGACTCTGCTCCTAAGAGAGGGAGTTATCCTTCTTTCCCTTGGCAGAAAGATACAGGAAGAACAGAAGGATACAGCACATGTATTTTAATCAATGTGAAACCAGATCAGAGCAACATTAAGCCCTGAACCACTGCCTTTGGAAGGGTTGTCATTGGGATGCTAAAAAAAAATAATTTTTAAAGCCTACGCTTAATTAGCTTACCCCTCCAAATGCAATGAAAATCATCCAGCAGATTTTTTTTTTTTTTTTATTATTCTAGTGAGCTCCCAAGTTTGCAACATAGAGGATGACTTCAGGTCTATGGCTCAAAAGCTCTGGCTGTGCCTGGGTTGCCAGGTGGTCGCTTTCTGCAGCTTGGTCTGATTTTCCAGCCCAAATCAGCACACCACAGCTCCCTTCTACTCTGTGCATCCAAATTTCCTACGGAAACCTGACTGTGTGTTTATATGGGGGCTGGCAGGAGAAGGGTGGATGCCTGAATCCTGTTATCGTGTGAGCTGACAAGTGGCCACGTGCTACTGGACCTGGGAAACACTCGTGGCTCACCTTGTGTGGACTTATCTCATGTGTCCAAGGTCTCGGAGTCATGATATTTTCCTACTTTGCCAGTGTGCTAGGATACGTTCACAAGGACTTGTAAGGCTCACATATGCTACAGTAATAGGTCTTAAAAATAGACAAAAGGCAGATTTATAAGCTTCTCATCAAAGAAAATGTCAAATATTTTTTGACGTTTCTAAATTGTTCTACTCTTCCTTGTACAAGAATAATTTTTAGCAGTGCAGACTGGAAAAAGTCATCGCTGGCAGTGATTTTTACTGATTTGTTTGACTGCAGAATAGGCTATGTTACCTATGAACAATTGGATATCCGCTTCATATCCAGTCCACTAAAGTGAAGTAATTCATGTGATAAGTAGACTAGGATGAATTCAAGGTAGATCTTTCCTCACAGATCCCTCTATGCTCCTTCCACTCCCACATTAGAAGGAACATCTGCCTATTTGATCTGAAATAGTATATTACAGCTCTTTTAGTGAGTAAGATTACAGATTTTGATTAATTCACCAGCTTCTGTGCTTTACTTTTTCTAACAAGGTAGGTGACTGTCTACTATAATCATCATTACAAGGTTAGAATAATGGTGGCATATATCTTTGGTCTCTACCCAAATGCAGCATGTTTTGGTATCAAGACTCTTTAATTAAAAGCATATTCAGTGACAAGCAAACTAACAACACTTCACATTAAGCTGAATTATAATACCCAAACACTTTATTGTATTTCTGCCAGTTCCAGTAACTCTATAATTGCATCCGCATTCTGACACGCTTCTGCTGATATCACAAATGCATTGTGGCATCTGAGTCTGAAATGCACCCCTCATTTTGCTAAGCTGGAAACAAAAGGATAGCACATGGAGAAAATACTGGCTTTAAATGCTGAGTAAATATCGCCGGATAAAGCATCACTGCACAATAAAACACGTGCATCTGCAAAATGCCAGGCGAACAACCAGCCTGCAAGACAGGGTCTGAACACGCGAAGACATTGATTGTTCTTAACCAACTTCACATCTCCATATCACAGGATCATAGAATCATAGAATGCTTTGGGTTGGAAGGGACCTTAAAGATCACCTAGTTCCAACCCCCCTGCCATGGGCAAGGACACCTCCCACCAGACCAGGTTGCTCAAAGCCCCACCCAACCTGGCCTTGAACACCTCCAGGGATGGGTCCTCCACAGCTTCCCTGGGCAACCTGGGCCAGTGTCTNAACTGCTCTCAATCCACTCTCTGTCCAGCCTCTATTTGTGCACGGGATTGCCCTGACCCACATGCAGGACCTTGCACTTGGTCTGGTTGAACTTCATGAGGTTGGCATGGGCCCACCTCTCAAGCCTGTCCAGGTCCCTCTGGATAGCATGCCTTCCCTCCAGCGTGTCAACCGCTCCACACAGCTTGGTGTTGTCAGCAGACTTGCTGAGCATACCCTCAATCCCAACGTCCATGTCGCCAACAAAGATGTTAAATAGTACATGATAGTTAAATATCACAAGTTACAACCTCCTCCCTGTCTGACAGTCCTTTGCCCAAAGTCAAGTCCCTTGCCTTGTGGCTTGCCCCTGCTTTTCCTCCTGCACCACACACCCTCACCCCCATGTTTCCTCTGGCTGTCACCATGGGCGATACCCAAAATCTGGCCACTGATGCTGCCATTGTCCTGCATGTCAGTAAGGATCTGGCTGGATGGTGGTTTGCCTTGGAAGGGGGGGTCAAACGCAGTATGCCCAACTGCTGTGCAGGTGTACCAGCCACAGGATAGCAGGGGACCTGCTCTCTCAGAAATTTCTACCAAGGATGCCCAGACATCAGGAGAGATGTGTGGCATCCCCAGCCTTCCTCCCAGCATTTTCTTCTGGCTGCTGTTTTCTGCTTTTTTTCCACTTTATTTTTCACTCTTCTCCTGGAATGGCTTTGTTTCTTTTAAAACGGCAATTGTTGGACAGTTAATGGTGGCATTAACAGCTCAAGAAGAAAATGGGAGAGAAAGGGGAGGGGGGTTGCTGGGCAGAAGAAGAAACACTGATAGCAAGGTCATGGAAAATTACTGGTAAGTGGTGTCTGGGTTTGACCTGCAGATCAGGTATACAGAACACTTTTTCTTAGAGAAAGGAATGATAGCTACTTACCAAAACTCTGTCAGTTGTAAGTCTCTTATGTTGGGTATAAAAGTTGGGCTGCAGAGAAAGACCACTTGTCTTTTACTTGCGACAGTCCGAAAAAGAAATGGCAGCTAGCAAGAACACCTCTTCAGTTTTTACTGCTAGCTGGATCAGCCTCATAAATGCCTAAACTCATATATAAAAATGTTAATGTTTTCCAATTGCTATTCTGAATTTATATTTATTGCAATACAACGTATCCATTAGCACATCTATCACTGGTAAATTTGTTACTGCTTCAAATATACAGTACATAACGCTGCAGCAATTTCATTTTACAAGCTAATAATGTACCGTAATGTAGCTTACAATATCATGTAGATGTATTTGATTAGGGAGGTTCAACAGTCAGTCAGGTTGAATAGTGGATTATATGAGAATCGAGTTTTTAACTTATTTACTGTACAAATGAACAGCTTTGGTGCACATTAAATGTGTTAATTTAACAGGTGTGTCATTTTATTTCCTCACATATTCATCGAAGAGGAACAAATGGTATTTTGACTCAAACTGAAGCACAGTAGACCTAGAATGTTTTTTGACACTTGACATATTTATTCTTTAAAAGAGAGTCGTAATTGTGTTTAATTGTTTTCTGAATTTATTTAACTGCTGCATTCCACCGACTGCAGCAACTTCCCAAGAGCAAGAGTCATAACTAAAAAATGTTTTCCTGAAGGGTTATAAAAATACAGCAAATAGGCCTTTTTTCGAACAAACCAAAGCTTCAAAAATACACTACCTAGGAGACGATTTTTTGGAGAAGTTTTCCACTTTGTTGAAAAAAGGGGTGTCGCTCTTCCTACATGGTTTTACCAAAACCCATAGCTGTGTGCTGTGCAGAGAGGCAATGTCCGCTGTGCCATCTGGAAGGCACAGGGTGAGGCAGGGATGTCCTTACGTGACTCTTCTTTCTGCAGGTCCCCTGGGGGGGAGTGTGACACCTCCAGTGGACTGAAAGGTAGGGTGGGATTAACATGAAATAATATTTGGCTTCCTAGTCAACCAACCGTCACACCAGGGAAAAAAAGTTTTCAGGGCTGTGTTTTAAGAAAGGTGCCTACCAGGACTTCAAAAGTGTTCTTGAGAACTTGTTTTTGAAAGTGTGTCTTTTTGGAAGGGTATAGGTGTATTCAGATCAATCTGTAAATCCTCCCAGGGACTTATCTGCACCCTCTGGAGCCTACAGCTGGTGCACCATGTAGATCAGAGATTCCTGTAGGCTCCTAGTTGTTACTAGCCAGGTCAGAACAGACACCATAGAATCATAGAATCACTGAGGTTGGAAGGGACCTTTAAGATCATTGAGTCCGACCATCAACGTAACACTGCTAAAACCACCACTAAACCATGTCCCTCACCACCACGTCTACCTGTCTGTTAAATACCTCCAGGGATGGCGATTCCACCACTTGCCTGGGCAGCCTGTTCCAATGCTTGAAAACCCTTTCTGTGAAGAAATTTTTCCTAATATTCAATCTAAATCTCCCTTGGCACAACTTGAGGCCAGATAGAGCGGTGATGCAGACCATTGCAAGCACCAAAGATTGGCATGTTGTGGGTGACAGGGCAATGCCTCCTTGGGTTCCTAACTCACACCAATAGCAAGCTCATCCGGATCAGTTCTGTTGCACGCAATCAGGGAAAACATGGGGAACACATTCATAAGGGTATATTTGCAGAACTGCATACAGGCAGTGTTTTTAAAAATCATGCCTAAAGATATTGTCTTTGGAATGCATATTTATGTTGAGTTTTACTGCTTAGATAACCATACTCAATTAAGAAGTCAGAAGTTATTAGGCTAAATTAATCATTGGTAAAATTCCATGCTCAACATTATGTTTCTACATCCATGAAAAAAATGAAGAAGCGTTTCAGCTCCCTAATCCACTCCTGCTCCTTGCAGTGCATTCCAGCTGAGAAATGGGACACAACAGGAAATAGTTTACAATTTTTTTATGTGAAAGGAAACTATAACTGTCAGTTCTGTTTAGCTTATAGTTTCCCGAGTTTTGCCAGTCTTTTAGCCCATTCAGATAGGATAGCTTTTAATTTAGCTGTCGTCATTCATAAACTACCCACATGAGTATTGCGGCAGGGAAAAATTACACGAATGACTTCTGGAAACACTGACTTCCTAAGGACTGTTATGAGAAGTAATATTACATTATATCTGCAGTCATCTTTGGTACAAAGGATCAGCAGAGAGCTAAGGGGAAGAGTTTGACACGCACAGCAGAGTTACTGGAAAGGGAAGCTAACTTATACAGCGTTAGTGAAGAGAAGTATTTTTCCTTTGTGATAAACTGAAGTGACATGCAAGGGTGGCCCTTAAAAATCCTCAGTTTACTCCTCCAGGGCAAAATCTCTTAATGGTTTGGGTGCAGTTTCACTGAAGGCAATGGAGATTCTTAATTGGCTTCAATAGGCTTTGGATCAAGGCCACAGAAGTTTTATGGATCAAAATATTTTCAGCCATCTAGCTGGATGGCAAGAAGCGGCTGTGGTGATAATGTCTGGGCAAACAGTTTGTGCTTTTATTCTGCTGTTTCACTGTGGGGAAAAAACATGTTTGTTGTCCAATAGACATGTACAGCTTTCTAATGTCATGCAGAGGACACTAATGCAATATATTATGCATGCTATTTATGTTCTGTTATGTCATTGGCTTTCACCTCGCCTCATTTGTCTATTGAGTCTAGAAGGTGGTTGAGGGGTGATGAGAAGGGAAATACCCTAAATCTGTCAGAATTACTTAGACATGTTGATATGTTTTGAAAAAATGAGTATTCATTGCTGTGCATTGCTTTTCCAATGTAAATTTCTGAAGTGGTACAGGTTAGATTCTTCAAATGTGCACAATTGCATTGATCAGTCTCTGTTTTATTATTTTTGCATGTATGGTATCAATAATATGTTATTAACTGATGTTTATTAAAGAGAGACACTAACATTCTCAGGAAAAAAAATACTATCTCTACCCTGATCTACATTTTCCATTTCTGATTTTTGTTTGCATATTTATTCCATATTCCATCTATCCTCTCTATGCTTTATTAATGTACTTTCATCGTGCGATAAAACAAGCGCAGTAGGAATACGCTACAGAGCCCTCTGTAACTGAAGAGCACACAATCCTATCCATGGTGGTATTGTCAGCACCCATGCAGTACCGTGTGTATTCTCCCAAATCGAGACAAGACTTTAAATGAAAATACCTAGTCTTTTCTGGATCTTATTCATGCAATTTACTGAATGATATTCTTGTGACTTTCCTTATCCCGCTTTACTCCTTTTTTATGTGAAAAAAATAAAGGGAAAGACTTTACTTGAAAACATTGTGACAGCTTTTATTACTATGTTAAAAAGAAAAGGAACTGCTGACTATTAGCCTGAATGATTAATATCCTGTACAATTTAGCCCAAGACACGGAAACAACATATTCTGAAATCCTTGATCGCTTCATGTTCTTGGACTTCTACTATTTGATGCTTTTTATTACATTTCATAACACAGAATAACATAATGTGGCTTCCATCTCCCCATTATAGCTCATTTCAGAGAACTTCTGTGTGTAAGGAAAAATACTTTTGTACACAGCATTTTTAGAAATGATTCCATTTAAAGCATATGCCTATTGATTCATGAAACCCCTAAAACTGTTCATGAAACCCCTAAAAGTGTTCACATTTGCTAATCAGAGAAAAGTAATTTCACTATGGAAATAAACACCTTTTTGAACATTGCATTATAATTTCAGAAAAGAAAATGAATGGTAAATTCAACACTGTCTTGGCTAATTTGTAATGTGAAGATGTCACCAGATGTTAGGTTTTCAAGCTGCTTGTTTGCAGCAACTCTTTTCAGACTTGGGCAGCACTTACTTATGTGCTACAGGCCCTCTCTCTTGCTTCCAAACTCTTATAAATCAATAAAATAAAATGCACTTGCCTTTGCCAGTAAAACACAAAACAAAAATAAACTCTGCAAAGGCTCCATATCCTCTGGTCTGAAATAGGAGGGAGATAAAACAATTAATTTAATTAGGACTCAAAATAAAATCTGAAAAATATCCTCTAAGAACTTGTCCAAAGGATAAAGCACAGAAAAACAAAGAATACAATGAGACAGTTTTTTTCCTCTATGTGTATCTTTTGTTTTCTTTTTATGAAAAAACAAATGATGAACTTTGGATGTACTTTAGCCTGTTCATTTCTTCTTTTTTTTAGAGAGTCCATCGTATCCCCTGCTTCCTGTGAAATGAACAGGGTACTACAAATAGTCCTAATCCAAACCAACACCATTTTGCTCCTTTGGAGAGGGACTGAGAAACAGACAGAGACAAACCAACACTCGGTCCAAGGAAATGCAGATAAGTATGTAACAGAATGGATAGTGAATCCAGTTGAAGAAATTCTCTCTCCTTCTCCAGTTCTCTCTCTTGTACACACGCACACATCTACACACTTGATTTATTTGTGAAACAGTGTCTTCTAAACACAGAATTTCGCATAGCGGAAAGGCAATTAAACAGAACAGCTTGAAGCTGCCAATCACTCCAACTACCAACAAAAGCATCTACTATCAAAGCAAATAATGTAAATGTACCAAAAAAAACCCCGTTCTATCAAAGTAAATAATGTAAACATGCAAGTAAAAAATAAGCTTGTTTATCATCTGTCATAGGAAAGTATACATATTTTAGCCCTCCCCCCTCAGGATACGTCTTTTTGTATTTCATTACATTAATTTGTCCACGTTTCTGACATGGAAGGTAAGAAACAATAACAGAAGTTAGCTTTTCTGCATGCTTTTCTGTTGAGGAAGCATACTACTCTTATTGCAGGTTGGTTCTTTTTTTTTTTGGCTTCTGGTGTATAAATAAATTGACAGTCACAGCTTATCATCACTTAAAGATGCATGTGCATGCTGGAGTTTACTGAAACATGATTGGCTGCTACATAAATCAATCTGATAGAGATCGGTCCCATGAAAAAAAGATAAATCATTAGCTTGTGCTTTTGGAATGTAATTCATTTTAGATAGTGATTATTGATGATTTCATTCCACTGGTACATGTACATGTCTAGACCATGTTTTGTATAAAATGTTAAAACAGTGGAATGTGTTCATTTCAAGAAAGACCATGAAGAAATAATTATTAAAACCTTGTTACTGCAACGCTCCCGATGTAAAATTTTCATGCAGAAAACTTGCTTTCTTTTAAAGTCAAATTCATGGCTTTTACAGCAATTATAATTTAGCCCTCAACCTTGCATGCAGCTTTTTCTTGTGTACCACCAGAAGATTTTCTCCACCAGAATAAAAGTTCTGTGCAGTCACGTTCATGTGGCCTCGTTATGGTGACACTAGATTGTGCTGGTGTGCAGTATGTCAGATTAAGCCGTTCACTGAAACGTCCTCAAATTGTGCCGCTTAACCCAAACTGCCTTTGGGTTAACTCTTGTTACCGAGAGGAATTTCTTTGCTTGTGCAATCATTTGATTTAATATTAGTTGGTAGCTAAACACGTAACTATTTTCATTTATACGACGATGGTAACAAAACGGACTTTGAGACCATCCTATATAGACACCTCATGGTTTCTCACAGCACCGTGGTAAAGGAGGTGACCACCCTAATGCTATTTTGTAGACATGGAATATAAGCCAGGAAACAGTAGTGATTTATCAAGCACTCATAGCAAGCCAGTGGTAGAAGGATATTTCTGCAACATAACCCTGATCTCTTCTGTCCTTACAATGTGTTTTAAATACCTATATGCAAGTTCTGTGCAAGCTGAAATCCAGTCCCTCAGCAAAGAAGATGATATGTTCTTAGTATTTCCTATGCAACTCTTACTTGGTTTCAGCTTCCTTTCTCTCTCCTCCACCTCTTTTTCAAACTGAACAAAGCATACATTCCTTCCAGAAGGCAATCTTATCTAAAATAAGCCAGTTCTGACATTATCAAAGCCAAAAAATAAAGCGTCCTGAAAAACATTTTAAAATACGAAAAACATTTTATTACGGCCAATTCAAAATCAGTCAAAAAGAATCTTACCAAACTTTCCAGAAGAATTTACCTTCAGGCTGAGAACAAGCATGGAAAATTCAAGGCAGTTTTTCAAATGTTTCCTCTTACTGATCTCACCTCCTTGTAGAAAGCACAGAGGGGCAAATGAAAGATAGTGAGCACTGTGCTCTCACAGTGGAGGAGAGAAACCTCTTGACAAACCCTCACAATGGAGGAACTGAGTAGCAGGACTGAGTTGGGTAAAACTCCCAAGTCCACCGCAAAAATATTTCTGCAACCTTTTCTTCCATTTGCACCTTATTTTGGGAAGATACTTCCTGAACTTGTATGCCCATCTCTCTGTCTGTCTGTCCATCCATCTCTCTTTCTAGCAGGCTACTCTGAGAAGGTATTTTTTTCCTTCCTGGTGACCTGGCTGCTGCTGGCAGGTTTCTCTGCTGTGTCCTCATAAGCTGCATGCAGGAGGCCCATAAAGCAAGCTCTCAAACAGCATCATTTTTCACTCATTCACAGAAATCCTCTAGTTTTGCTGCAGATGTTTTTCTGCCATTCTTTCTATCTCCACTTTCTGCTTACACTGCAGCTAACCATGCCCATTGGTTTTCAATGAATAGAAAGCTAGAGGGAAGAGGAAAGGAAGGAAAAGGAACGGAAAAAGGAAAGGAAAAAGGCAAGGAAATTGCAGAGGGAAAATCTGTAATTTTCTGCAATTCCGAAGAGGCACTAACATCACTGTCATTTTTTTCATGGCCTTTGGGACATTCGAATTTGAGCAATCACTACCTTGTTGAAAATCTTCTGAGACAGTCAGGTTGTTTAAATTGGCTTGTTTTAAATGGGTCTAAATTTAACATCACTTACTTTAAAGGGTCTGGGTATTCGCCCAAGGACACCTTGTTTTTGTATCATTGGTTCTGTCATTCTCCGACTTCCTAAAGATTACGGGATTGTTCGCTATTTTGACAGAAAAGCAACACAACATACATTTATTTCCAATGAAGAAGAAATAAATATAGCTCTGTTATAGCTATGTAACAATAAGGTTACCGTAGGAACTAATTGATCATACACTATGTCTGATTTCATTATAACTGACAGTGCTGAAAAAGATCATGCCAACTACTAGTAGGTTGCTAGTGTGTTTAGAGTGAGATACTTAATATTCTTGGAAAATGCATTTGTGTAGGCATCTTTTGCAGAGAGGGGGAAAATCAAACTGAATTGTTCTGAGTTCTGCGACCAGAATTAAAAGTTGCTCTTTGCTGGGCACTAGGTTTGTGGAAGTCTTTGAATGCTACAAACTTTTTCCAAGTGATGTTTTATAGAATTGCTTTTAAAAGCCCCAGAGGGTAAATAGTATTCTCAGAATAAACAGAAAAATGCTGACCTTGTCAGATTTAGCTGCTGAAAGCCAAGCTGTTTTAAGACTTGGAGGATCAAGGGTCATGGTTATAAACAACACAGATAAAAAGAAAGAAAGGAAGGAAAAAAGAAAGAAAGCTAGAAGTAAAAAAGAACTACACAGTGAATATAAGTAATAAATACATTGACCTTGACAAGAAGGGAATGAGATATTTATGCAAAAGGCAGGGACAGGGGGAGAGAAGGCAGGCAGAGGAAGAAGAGAAAGTGCACAAACTGTACTTGGGAAAAAAATGTTTCTTAGAGCTTGTTTAAAGCCGGAAATGAGTCACTTTAGCTTCATATGTTTCTGGTTTCAAAAGGGGAGAAAGGTCAAAGCTTCTTTGTTTTAAATAAGCTGGTCACTACTTCTGAAGTGTAACATGATAGGGTTCGAGCGTCTTAATGAAACTGGTATTTCCCTGACACCCCAGGCTGCAGCACCTCAGCAGTTGCATGGTCATGTATTGTAAGCCCAGGGAGTTTTATAAACAAAGGCACGGCAGAGCGTGACTTTGCTCATGACCTTCATACCCTGGTGCTCCTGTGGCAGCCATATGGGCAGTGTGATGGCTAAATTTGCCACCACTTATATACTTTCACAAATTGCAGCTGCATACATGGCCCTCCACCCATCACGGTTAGAAACTTGAACCAGAGCTATTACCTTGAGCCCTGTTAAGACACTTCTTTCCAAAATTATTCTGATCGGGTAAAATTTCACAGAAAACAAAGTGCTAGAGACACTCAGAGTTACACCGGAAATTAAAATGGCCATTAAGAAAGAAAGGTAGCAGGAACACCGTAGAAAAAACCTCAAGCCGAAAAGTGCAATGCAAGTTTGAACTAGGCTTTTGGTGGATGTGAGTTTCATGATGCTCGGGTTTTGCTAGAAACACCACTCCTGGGTCTACTGGGAGGTTGCTTGTACTTCCCACCTTCTATGTCTAACGTGCTCAACTACACCCAGTTCTAACCGCAAGCCAAGAAACACTTTCTGAGGGAAGAGGGTAATAACAAAGAAATCAGGTAACAATACATTGAGCACTGTCTTGCAGTGAGGGACCTGATATTAAAGGAATGTCTTCAGGCCGTCCAGACAGAAAAGGGGATAGAAGTGTCCTGCATCAGACTAGAAGTCAAAAGAAAAGCCCATAAGCAGGATGTGAGAGGACAGACTCCACTGAAAATAAATGGAACAGTCTCCGCTTTTCCTGTTGCTCAAATTATGCTTCTTACTACTTAAAACTCTCTTTTCACTGTTCTTCTGCACAAATGTAAGCCTACTTATCCTTCCTTGTCTTGACTGTCATACCACCACTCTCTCCTTCCTGAGTTTCTTTCCTGCCATGATTCTGGCAAAGTCCCTCTTCCAAATTGAGAACTCCTCCTTGTTTTGTTTGCTGTTTCATGCTGCCACTAGTACTTAATGCAAGATACCAAGCTGTATCTGTTATACATCCCCTCTTTGTTTTTTGATCACTTTCCAAGCTTTACCTCTTGGATAATACCCTAAAGTCTATATAGAATAATATCCATCTAAAACTTCTTCCTTGTATTGCTCCTGTAATTATTTTAGTATTAGACTAAATGTTCTTTAGGAGAGTCATTTCTTCTTCTGGTGTTCATAATGTATCTGCTGTAAAAGGCCATCTGTTCCCAGAACACCAGAAACAACAATGGAAGAGCACACTCATACAATAATGTGGGGATATGTATCACTGGCAGCAAAATTGAAAAGCAATTATGGTAATGAAAATTGTGAACTTTCAAAATGACCAGCTTCATTATTCTTCGTGGCATCAATCCCCAGACTGGGACAATTACTCAGTTTACAATAAAACTAAATAAAAGGTGACTGATTCATTGGACATTAGCTGTTTCAGAGCTTCAGCTTCATGCTTGCTGTTAAAAGTAACACTTGAAATGTCGTATTATGCAGAAGTACCCCAAGAGTCTGGATTTCCTACTTTGACCTTGCTTCAACATTCAGCTCTCTATTGTGCCCACTCCTTTCTTTCTTGAATCAATTTGCCATTCATTCAAAACTGGCCGATAATCAGAGGTAACCAATTCCTTGCATGTTTACTTGTTTGACTTTTCCCTCACCTTTCTGTCTACTCATGTCTGTCCCTCGGTTATCTCTACTTGTGCCTGAAAAAAGTCAACCCGCCTATGACTGCCTCGATTCTGAGGCATCTGAATCTCTGAGGATGCACTGATCATGCAAATGTCATAAAAGTGAAATAAGGTCTTTTAGCAGAGCAGAATGAGAGTACTCCTAGCCAACCCTACAGACACAAAGTATGCCTATAGCTCTGCAGAAGCTAGGAGAAAAAAACCAGAATCTGTTTCTTGAGTGTGGGACAGACCACTCAAACTTCTCCAGCAGTTGACTGCCATGTCCAGGTTTCTAAACAGACTGAGGAGATTTTTGATCAGAAGCCACCCATCAGGGAACACGACACTGTGTTGGTGGTACAAGGGAGGGTGTTGGTCTTTATTCTGCTCAGTGAACCAGGCTGAAACACTGCTTTCTTATCTTGAAACACTTTATGATTGTCTTCAAATAAATTGATGTTGACAAAGCATCACTAAGTCATGTTATCCTGCTTATCCACTTGTTGGAAAAAAAAAAAATTGAACAAAATGAGAAAATATTCGGACCTATGACAAGCTTTTCCAGACATTGAAAGTGGATGAGAATTAATCTGCAGTCCTTCTCTTTTCTTTTTCTGCCTCGAGAGAGAGAGAGAGATGCAGATTAAAATACTAGCTTGCTCTCCCCCTCAATTCTAAAAACAATGCACTTCTTACAGGTTCAGAGAAGCTTCAAATATGTCATTGATCTCTGTGAATTTCTAAACCATTTGAAAGTTTCTTTCTTATTGAAAAGTCATCAGATTAAGACCTAAATTGAAGAAGGATGTTCCTGTGAGTTAAAGCATTGGACTGGGACTCGGAGACTCACATTTCAAGCCCTGGATCTGCTATAGACTTATTTTGTGATTTTGGTTGTGATCCAGCAATGCACTTAAATTGGTGTTTAATTTAAAACCCTGGAGTAGTCCCATGAAAGTTAAGCACAGACTTAAGTCTTTGTTGAATGGGAGATTTAGTCTGTCTGAGCTCATTTCTCTAGCTGTAAAATGGGGATAATACTTACATTCTGCCACAGTTTATTTTTACAGAAAACCTTCTAGTGCAAAAACTGTATCTTCTTCTGATCTGTGCAACACCGAGACCAACTGATGTCAGCTGGAGACGATAAAAATTACTACGCAGCAAAGCAGCGATGGTCACTGAACTAGCTTCTTCTCATCCTCTGGAAGCACTATGAAAATATCATTTTCAGGGAGGCTTGGTGGGGAAAAGGGGCATTTACCAGCCTCTCCTCGCTCTCATCCCTGTGACTGAAATCGCAGAATCATGGAATTGTTTAGGTTGGAAAAGACCTTTAAGATCATCTAGTCCAACCACTGCCCCTACTCTACCAGGTCTGCCACTAAACCATGTCTCCAAGCACCACATCTACACGGCTTTTAATGCCCCTCTCCGCCTGGCCACCGTCCCACCGTTTCTGTCTGGTGGCTGGGAGAGGACTCAAGCTGCTCCTTCAGCAGCCAGTGGTAATCGCTGCAGTGCGAGTACCCACATGAGAGCTTTGGCCGGCAGC
Source organism: Burhinus bistriatus (assembly GCA_013397275.1). Lineage (NCBI taxonomy): Eukaryota > Metazoa > Chordata > Aves > Charadriiformes > Burhinidae > Burhinus > Burhinus bistriatus. The sequence continues at coordinate 254,329 of VYXH01008589.1, forward strand.
TTGGGACGGAAATGGAATGAATCTGCAATCTTTCCTCCTATTTGTTAATATTTTACAATTTCTTTCCATAAATCTCTTTCCCCCTTTATGCTGTGTTGCATGGGGCCTCCCGGTGCCTCATTTATTATTTGACAGGTCTATGCGTGCTTCAAACAATGGATTGTGAAGTTGCTGTACTTTTCCAAACACGGTTAGAAATTTTGTCCAGAGAGTGAGAAAAAAGTGCTCGCAAGTAAGAAGGATGATTGATTTCCACAGCAGCACCGAGAGTATGTAAGCAATACAAATTGTCAGTATCTTACTTTAATTTAAGGCTTAATTGAATCCTTAAAGATCCTTTGAATATGTCGCTGCTACATATATGACAGACTGCACGTTACATTGCATGAGGGGCATTATAAGTAAAAGCATTTATCTTTTCTCCTTAAGATTCTTAACTTATGCAAAACCACAGAGAGAAATCCGCTTTGTGCCTGTATGTGAGACAGCCTACCTGGAATTTCTCAGCCAAGTCCGAGGTCTCTAAGACCCACAACCTCTCCCTTGTTCTCCTCATTCATCAAAGAGCCCATGATCTAGCTTCTTCGTTTGGGTGACAAGCAGGAGATTGCCAATTGTCTTGGAAATGTAAAATAAACACTTTTTCTACATATGTTAATGCCATTGTTTATTGACTACTTACTCAGCTCGGATGTAATTGGGGTCATTAGGGAAACATAAGCAGCTCAGTGCCTGTCAATACCTGACCTTTAAAATATTCAGTACATTCAGTGTTACATGATGTTTAACAAGCTGGCCTTTTCATGTGAATGCAGCTGTTGTTGCCATGCAAGCAGGAATGAAGGTGCTGCTCCTCAACGCAAACTTTTTTTTAATTTTTTTTTTTTTTTTTCTTCATCCGTGGTGTTGAAGCAACTTGGAACAAAATAAATTTCACCACTGAAAAGTTAGCCCGGATCTACAGCCTTTGGAAAAAAGTGAAAATGAGTTTCACGTGAGAAGGGGGTGGGGGGTGGGGGGAAGCAACTCCAAAGCAGTAGAGTGAAAAAGGGCCAGGATGTTAAACTCAGTTTAGCTGAGAGTATCTTCACGCATTATGACATTCGGCAGATGTAAATCAAACCACCTTCAGGATGTCACAAGGAAAAATTTCAACAGTGGTTCTGATGACGGAGGGGCTGCTGAAGAATCTCTCATCAGCAGACCATAAAGACTAAAGCACAAGCTATCACTAACGTGCAGATGTTATCAGGATGTGACTTCAGCACAGCTATGCATCCCGATGGAGAGACAAAACTGCAGATGTTTAACGCATTATCGTGGAAACTGACTGCAAACTATTCTATTTTAATTATTTAAATTTTACACAAAAGAGAGATTCCATGTCTTCTGCCTCTATTGCCAGAGTGCAAGTTAACAGTTCCTGTAAATAAAAGCAAACAACTTTTTCACCGAGCTAATTAAAGCTGTTAATATTTCTGAGCAGGCTGATAGATAAATGCTTCCATTTCAAATTATTCTTTGAAACAAACAAACAAACAAACAAAAAGAAAAGCCCAGACATCCTGCGTTCAAAGAATGAAATAAACAATCTTATTCTGTTTTACCAGAGAAGTAACAAGAAACCAGAGCATGTTCAGACAATGGAAGCATATTTTTACAATGTAGATCAGGAAGAAAAGCAAAATAGAAAGACAAAGTGGCAAAATTAGTTTAGAAGATAAAAGTTATGTCCAGTAATTTTAAATCAACATTTGCTGTGAAGTACAAAACACAGTAAGAAACCAGTTGTACAAACTTTAGCCCTTGTGAAGGATTTTATCTACTGAGCAAGATTTCTCCAGATGGCTCCTTCCACAGTTTTCACCAGCCTCACAAACTTCAGAGTCTGGGGAAGCAAGGAAAATTGTTACGGAAGGGTTGCGAGCACAAGGCAAAATTGTGAGACCACAAGTTTCCTGTAGCAAATATGAATCCCGCCCCCCCCCCACCCCGCTT
>VYXH01008589.1:256368-284808 GCA_013397275.1 Burhinus bistriatus
TTTTTTTTTTTTTTTTTTAACGGACTTTTCACTTCCACAGGCTTTACTTGCCACATTTTAAAAAGCTAGAAGGCTTTAGTGACATTCCTGGATGCGAGGATCACTTCTTTAATAAATGAAATAAAATAAAATGAAATGAAACAAAGTATTGAAATAAATTATTGAAATATTAAAACAAATAAGTTAATAAAACAAAAGAATAAAGTGAAATAAAATACCTTTGGTGTTATTCCCTCGCCAAACGGTGTGATTGCCTTCAATATTCAATCAATTGTTTTGTTCTACAACCAGCTCGGAGTGTGAGAGTTGTGGTTGAAATAGGTCAGTTTACTAGTGCCCTCTTCTGCTTTACACTGGTCTCTGCTGCCCTCTTCTAACCTCTGCTCTCCCTCCAGCAGTTTCTGTTCTTTCACTCACTGATCCAGCAGGACCTTGGCCCCCTCAGGTCCCTCATGTCAAACAAGCAGGCATCTACTACATTACACGGCCTGAAGGTGACTGCACAGGGAGAGGGAGAGAGAAAGAAAGTCCTTGGAAAAGCAGGATGGCATCCCTGAGCAAAAATACATCAATCACACCAGTCCAGCTATCTCAATTAACCCTTAGTTAAGCTGGGACCTCCTGGAGAAACTGAAAAGAGTTTGAGGGAATAAGAGATGCTATCTGCCACAAGGATTACCACTCTACATGCGGATCAAAGACAATTCCACATTTTACCCTAGTGATTAGCTGTAATTAAATAAAGTAAGTCTGTTTAAACTTCATTAGCAGCAAGACGTTTGCTACAGCAGAGTGGGCACAAATCATCCATTCTTAATTAAAAGATAATCCACAGGATGACCATAATCTTCTTCTAAAAATACACCATTTCCCCCTGAAAGATTTCTTCATCAAATAAGGATAAATAACAGTTTCTCTGCGTTTAAGCTATGAAGGAATGGATGCTCCTTCCCATTTGCTTGAGTGAGTGCTGAATGTGCCTGATAACATCACTTTGGCATGCTATTATCTAAAATGGTAGAATACCTCACTTCAGCAAAGTCTGACATAAATCTTTGAAAACAAAGACATTGCATATGTATGAGCTGAAATAGATATGACAGTGTTGGCACATTAATATTCCTGTCACTGGGGGGTTTCAAACTTTTAAGGAGATGATATCAATGAATTTAGGCTGTAGCTGGTGGAAGAGGACAATGTACTGTAGGACAATTATTAATTAGGTACAGCCAAACATATTGAAAAAACATATAATAATGCCCAAAGTAGATCACAATCCAGACTTTCAAGAGCAATTAAGAAGGACAGAAATCAAGACCCCTCTGAGCCCTACTGCTACACAGTTCTGGGAGGATCAGTCCTAATCAACAGCAAAAGGACATCTCCCTTTCTACTGCTGCGGTCATGGTGGCAGTGCATGGACAACATATGTTTTCAATTATCCCATAACAGCCTTCATTAACAGTAACTGCAGTGCCTAACTGAACAGTTCTCTGCCTAGTTGCATGTGGTCTGAAAACGATCGTAATGTAGCATGATATGGGGATATTCAGTTGGGTTTTTTTACCGCTTGATGTGAAAAACATCCACTTCACCCTGAGGTGAGAGGTGGTAGAGCGTGTAGAAGTAGATGTTAAGAAAAAAAGCAACATACTCGTTTCTCCTCAGCAACAGCAAAACTGAAAAATTCCTATTCCATTCTGAGAAGCAAGAAAAAAAAGTGCAAAACCTCTTTATTTATGGTCCTTTTTGCTACTATATGCACTGCTTCCTGAGCTCTGCCCCTTGTGGTGGGAGTACAGGGACAAACTACAGGAATTAGAGATTACAGACAGGAAGATTCGATTGTAAGGTCTGTGGGGCAGAGGCTGTTTGCTCAATGAGGTACCTTGCACGTCTTTTGATCCATAAAAGAAAATGAGGAACATGAAAACTGCTTAATCGGCAGAAGAAAATTCAGGCTAGAATCAAACCCAGGATCAAAACTTGGTCCTGAATCCGAATAGAATTCTACAAACGGCTCTTTTCATTTTTCATTTTAATTTAATACAGAAAGACTCGCAGGCAGTGACCACACAGCCTGCACTAGTCCACTGACGTGCTGACCTTCAGGTTTAAGATAGAGGGGCTGCTGAAAAGGTTTTCCGTGCACAGCTTTTGCTTTTTTACTCTCTAGCTGTTTCTCTTTCTTTTCTTTCTTTCCCCCTTTCTTTTCCTCCCCTTCCCCCTGCACTGTTTTGCACCTACGGGAAGCTGGTCTGAGCCCTGACACCTGACATTCAATAACCTCTCAGCAGTCACGGACAAAGGCCTAAGAAAATTCCTCTTTCACAAACAGGCATGAAACTAGCTCCAGATAAAGGCATCTCAAACACACTTGATGACAAGTCAGCTCTTTTAGGCTATTACAAGAGAGCACTGCTCACCTCCAAATATTTTTAGACTTTACTAATAAAATCCTGCAGAGGTGCTTAGGTCAGTGCTTTCAAAACAACTAGAAATACATCTGTGCTTTGGTTTTGATTTAACTCTTTTATTACACTAATGCTATCTGTCATTTCCTGCGTGTGTCAGCATTGCTTCTGAATGGCAAAAACGTCACGGATACACCATGCAAAAAAGAAAGAATCTTGTAACCTGCTATGATAAGCAACACCGCTTTGAAAAGAAAAGAAAAAAAAAATTACACGTTGATAGATTATCTGGCAACTGCAAGGTATTATATTTGCCATGCTCTTACACCAAGGCGGTGGAAGTCGACAGCAGGAGCAGTACTGCTCATACAACTCCCTCCCATCCCTCCAGTTAGCTCCTGATTCCTTTGCAGCTCTAGAATCTGATTTTGAAATAAGGTTAGATTAATGTTTGAAATTGTGGTGTGACCTCTGTGTGTCAATGGACCGGGTGATGCCGCTTTCCTTTACCTGAAGTAGCGTCTTATATCCCCAAGCAGCAAGGCACTTAGGCACAGGCATAACTTTAGATGCATGTGTAAACCTGTCAAAGTCAACGGGACCGCTGCTTGGGCTTCGCATCCTGTACTTGCGTGTGTGCCTTGACGAACCAGGGCTTTACATATTAACCCATGTGAGGAGAGGTGACGTGTTATGACTTTGTGAGCATTAAAGTGTCTTGGGAGTAAGATATTTTTCCTAATTACTTTAGTGCTTCTCTCTTGAGGAATTACAACAACAGTAAACTCTTGTGAGACTTCAAGAGCTATTCGTAAAACCCAAAAGATTTTAAAACAGAACAGCTGAAACCCACTCCAGTTTACTATCAGCAAAAGACGGACCAGAAAAAAACTTTCCCAAAAACCAGGGGTTTTTTTGCCCCCAAGTCAACCCATTGTTTATCAAAGAATTCATTCTACATTAACTAGGCAAAACATCCCTGGTATGGAACCATTGATATTCAGCGAGCAAAGAAAATGAAGTCACTGGATCCTTTAAAATGTAGTCTTTCATGTCAGTACATTGCAAAAAATAATGAATTACAACCTCTTCTTCTTCTTCCCAGTGCATTTTTAGGATGGTTTACATGACTCTGAAATGGCTGAAATACTTCACCGCCTACTGTAGAATGTCCTCATGAAGACCAAAAAAAAAAAAAAAAAGACATTTCCTTTCACAGTTTGATTGCATGGATTTCATACTACCATTCAGGACCAAGAAAAGCATAGATTTTGTTTAAAGAAATAGCAGCGATATGTTAGAAAACGTTTATATAATGCAAAAGTTACACGGACAATATCTAATCAGATAAAAAGAGAAATCCAATCCATATATATGGCTTTTAGTACAGTAAGAAGATTCTGCAAATCCTCTGATAAAAACAAACTAATAAAGTTGGCTTGTAAAGCGAACTACAGATAAGGATGCATCTATTTTCCCTATAGACATTACTTCTGAAGGTTTTTACCTATAGAAATGATATCCACGTATCCTGTGTAAACAGCTGGTATGACTAGCACAGACCTTCGGTGCCTATATATGCTTTGGATTTCATTCTGACAAGTAAATCATATCTTTTTCCCTTTTGATTTATGAGACTGGATTTATTATGATTTCTTCTTTTTTAAGAAATAGAGATTAAGTATGAGGGGTCACAAATTACAGAAACTACAATAACTGGACCTCCATGTGTATTTTTATATTTCTGTGTCTGCAAAACATCCTGTTGTTTCTATTTTTTAACTACATTTTAAGATATAGTACTTAAAAGTAATATAAAATTATTGGAGCAGCAACTGCTGCTTTCTGTTTTGATTTTCATAAGCTTATGTGCCTACATTGTTTATTTTAATTGATCATTAAGGCCTAGATCTTACTGCGTAAATAAATCTGCTGGGCCTCTGCAAAATATCATTGAAGTCAACTGGGTTTCACATATGTGAAGAATCTTATCTGTGCCAATCACACTGTAAAACTAGGCAAGGTACTGGAGAAATTTGCTCAATCAGATATTCTTATACACATTAAAACAATATGAATATGAATATGTTTTTATACATTTTGTCGATTATATCTCTATCTTGTAAATAGATGAATAATCCTAAATGCTTGGAAAAGCATTTATGTATACAGGAGAGACAAAAAGAAAGCTATAAATACAGATGCATGTATTTAATTCCATATGACAGTAAGCAATTAAACATAGTACTGATAACATTGAAACACTACCTCTTCTTGAAAATATATCCTTTCATTTTATTGATGGATTCCTTAATGTGGATTTTTATTAGTACTAGTGAAAGAAACACTAAATGTATTCACCTGAATAAAGTAACATATGTCTGTGCTTCAAGATAGTTTTTAAAAAAAAGTCCTGTCTGGCTTAAAATAGTCTTGAAAGATGACTTGCCTGGATCAACCATTTCTGACAATCTTAAATTCTGATTTGCAATGCAATTTTTTTTTAAAGTTGTTATACTGCAATGTCTTCTTGCTCCTAGGAGACAGTTCAGAGCGCCTCAGCTGCCACCAAAGTTGCAATGATTCTTTATAGTAAAAAGTAATACTGCATATATAAAAATGTAATATATAGTGTAGAGTCGTAAGTAACTATCACAGCAAAGGGGGTTTTCATTTTAGCATTTGGGTGGTGTTTATCCACTTACTATCTGCAGACAAATTGTTTTCAGTACAACTATGACGATTAGCAAGTCTTCTGCTAACTTAAGTTGGTTCCAGTTCGCATCTGTAGCAAGAGAGATTCAGGCACGTACTTCTTTATGCTTCCGATCCTATTTATTTATGACTCCAAGATCTTTAATAACAGTTGTTCTATTCCAGTAGTTTGGAACATGGTTGAGGAAACTGAAAATCAGGGCTTTTCCTAGAAATAGGGATTTGCACAAGGTTAGGTAAACTGCTGTAGCACTTTGCTGTGGTTGTGAGGGTCTAAGAACATGCACCGGAGAGGCTCATTGCTGATGACAGTGCCTTTTGTCACACAAAGCAGTAGCCATTTTGTAGGAAATCTACAGGAAATCACCTGATCTCGGGAAAAATATTTTCCTGCCTACAGCTTTATACTTTATAAATATAAGCCCAGGAACTAAAAATCATAATTCTATTGGAGACCAAGAAAACATAGATTCAACAGTTACTGGTTTTATGACAGATTACAACCTCCCTCTGTGCATCTAAGGCTTTCAGCTTCTCTCTTTCGTCCAAGAGAGGACTTTCTCCTCATCCTCCCCAAAATCATTGCTACACCACAGATATCAATCCTCCTTTCATTCAAAAGTAGTCTAATTGGTGCATACCTATCTCATCTCTGAGCAACCATTCTCAGGTGGTTTTCAGCTTTGAGGGCTGCAGTTTCTGCAGATCTAAATAAGGGTTGGAGAGCCCCAAAACTTGTTTAATTTTTCCAGCTTTACTGATTAGTTAACTACATCATTTTTCTTCTACTTAGAAGACTTTACTTCTCTTAGGAAAAGCAGGCACTGGGAGCACAACCAGGGTTTAGCACAAATGCTCAACCCTGAAGGCCAACTTATACTCCCATTTCCTTCAGGTCCATCTGCCCATTTAAATCAGGCTCCAACATGTCAATCAGGCTTTGAATCAGGAGTTACATCAGGCATTATAGATCTCTAGAGATTAAGTATCTGAGTATGGCTTAGGTGTCAGTGTATGGGAACAACTACGCTGTCTGCTATGTCATTTAACAATTCAGAAGTGGTGCAGTTCAGGATGACCACATAGCCTCTGTCAAAGTGGTCAACATTAAGACCTTTTCAGAGAAGACCTTGGTCTTTGTGCAATGTCAGTCATGGGCTGCGACAAGATAAGATGGATGCAGCAGGCCAGCAGACGGGATAGGTGCCCGTATCCTTGGGTGCACCAGCACGTCCTCCACCCAGGACTGATTTTCTGGACCCAGACCCTAGCTCAGGACACAACTGCTGGCAGGGTTCTTGTAAGTATGTGGCATATTCACCTTTGAGCTTTGCTGCATGAACACTTCTGTTTGCAGTATGGACACAAGCTAGGCTGACATCCTATCCCAACATATTGTGGTACTACTGGTGGTGTCAGGAATAAGTTGCGGTGCACTGAGCAAGATGAGCTATCCACAGCAGCATCCCTGTTTTGTAAGTGCTGCTGGGTAGCACACATCTGTGGGTACAGCCTAGCCCCAGGGATGTGTTGGTGTCATGTGGGGCCAGCCACCAGAAACTTTGACTGTAGGAGCCATCACCAAGGAAGAAGGTCATTGTCAAAACACTGAGGTGCTGGAGTGTGTCCAGAGAAGGGCAGCGAAGCTGGTGAGGGGTCTGGAGTACAAGTCTTCTGAGAAGCGACTGAGGGAACTGGGGTTGTTCAGCCTGGAGAAAAGGAGGCTGAGGGGAGTCCTTAGCGCTCTCTACAACTACCTGAGAGGAGGGTGTAGTGAGGTGGGGGTCAGGTTCTTCTCCCAAGTAACAGGTGATAGGACGAGAGCAAATGGTCTCAAGTTGTGCCAGGGAAGGTTTAGGGAAAATTTCTTCACGGAAAGGGTTATCACACATTGGAAGACGCTGCCTAGGGATGTGGTGGAATTTCCATCCGTGGGGGTATTTAAAAGACAGGTAGATGTGGCGCTAAGGGACATGGTTTAGTGGTGCTTTTGGCAGTATTAGGTTTATGGTCTGACTCGATGATCTTGAAGGTCACTTCCAATCTAGATGATTCTATGATTCTATCATAAGGACACTGAGACCAAGCAGAGTGTCAGAGCATGAAGAAGACTCTGTTTCTCCTTCTCAGCAGTCTGCTACAGGTAGTACCAAGGGTAGAAACACACAGTCAAGAACTAAACACGCAGCCTACTGCCAGAAAGGAACCTGAAAAAAACGAGAAGCAAGGGAACTGGTTTGAACTCCAGAAGTCATGAAAGGCAATGAGACCTAATGGACCACAGTAAAAGTCACGTCCCTGGGGCCCACTATGCTGAGGAAATATTGACCCTTGAAAGCCAGCAAAAACCTTTTAATAATTCAAAAAGAGAACTGAAACAACAAGGACAGAAGCTGGAGACAAAAGTCCAGCTTGAAGGAGGGAAGAGGCAGGAGAAATCCACCCACGGGATGGCTGGGATGCAGGCTGCAGCTGAGATATCTTTTTGGATCCTTTTCTTCATGGAGAATTGTTGTTTGCTGTTTGGTTTTTTTTTTTAACTAAGGATGTGAAAGATCAGGTACTATTTCTGGTTGTTCATGTACGTGTATAAACACACATATATGTGAATGTGTGTCGATACACACATTAACAATACATGAATATTAGGTGATATATATGGATACGACCTCTTTTCTGGTGTATTAGCTACAGAATAATTTTACGTATCATATTATTAAATGTATAGAATCATCACTTATGCCCCTCAAGCACTCAGACATTCTCCCCCTAAATCACCTGTTTTTGGAGGTATTGTAGAAAGCGTGGGGCTCAAAAAAGGAATTTGGAGGAGGACGGTTTTGCAATCCTACCAGTCAGATCGGGGAGGGCACTGTGTGTGAAGTGGTGGGTATGGCATGAAGACATTGACTAGACGAGTGGAGGATGAAACACTCAGCAGTGACACTAGATACGCAAAAAAGGGGCAGAGACATGTCAGTGTTGACAAGAGGGTTGGATATGGAGTTCGGCAGTGAAGGGAACTGTGTGGAGCACAGACTGAAATGGGGATGGGAATCTGTATTCTACCATTCTACGTCTGTCTTTGAAACATCTCAATTACTTAGGAGGAAAAGATGAATTTTCCATTTCCACTGCTAGCCTTTTCCACTTCTTTCTCATTACAGTAAGTAAACAACATTAAATGGCAAATCCTACAGTTCAGAGAGTATGATACACTGACGAGCTGTCTTTAGGAAAATACAGTACAAGTGTATTAACCAGCACATATCCCTAACAGTGTCTAGAATTTTTCTCTCTTATGCAGTTCTCAAAGTTATGAAGTATATTGGCAGGTCCCAGTCAACAACAAAGGCTGCAAAAGTCTTCTTTTTTTCCAATACTGAGCTTTTAGTCTAATTGCTTATTTGCAGTCTCAGCAAGCCAGAGAGAAGAATTTTATCCTCTTTGGCTTGTTTCTGAATACTAACTAGCCAGCCCAGTCAAGGCTCTCTAAAGAGTGAAACTGCATGAGAGACACACTGCATTTGACACAGTCAGGAGGCAAAAGAAAGAGCAAAACAAAAGTCTATTCAGGGCTGAATCCTCTGATATACTCACCCATCCCCCACCTCCTTTAAAAATAAAGAGAAAGGGGAAAACTCATGAATCCATGGCTGAATGCCTGAGGTTGTCAGAATAAAGGACAATGAGTGACAGCTGACTGTCAGCACAATTCTCAGAGTCTGAGTTATCACTTTTTGGCATTGTTCAAATAGGAAAAAAGCGTGCACGCTTAACGAGGAAATATCGCAGGAGTGCTTTGTGAGGGGCTGTGCTCAGACCGGGTGCAAACAGCCGAGGAAGCTGTAGTTCTGCACGGATTTTTCCCTTACGAGTATATTGCTGTGTGAAATCTTCCCAACTGAACTCATTAAAAACTTTTCTAAGCATGCTGGCATTAAATGATGCCTTAAGACAACAGGGGTCAGAAAACTGTTTTCCTTTAAGGAAATCAGGCCAGGCATATCTAAAGCTTAGACAACTTACATGTTCACGACAATGTTATCTACCTGTTGGTTAGTTAAAAAAACCCACACCCATGAAGGCCAAGCTTTAAACATTTCCTGCATGTTCGACTTGTTTAGGATCTCCTTGCAAGTTTATTTTTTTTCCTGCAGATTTGCCTACACTTTCATCTTCGCTGACTGCCTTAATCCTCCAGTCTTTGTTGTTCCAATGCGCGATCAGCTTGTTTTTAAGTCACATCTACCCACATTTGTTAGTGCTGAAACATTACTTTAGGCTTTTACATCTCCATAAATCCATACAAATGATGCACAGGTTTTCCTGAGAAAGGTTGAAAAAGCTAAAGCAGAGAAGATTTTAGGGTTATTTAAATAATGCATTTTAAGTTGGCAGATATTTAACTGCATGGTTTATGTACTAAAAAGAACTACCTGGATAGAGCAACAGCAACAGAGAGAGCCTGCAATGACAAGGTTTTAGTAATTAAAATAGATCTGGCCTGCGCTCAAAGCATTAGCTCACTTAAGCCTGTTGACCATCTGTATGAGAGAGACATTGATTTTATTCTCAGCTCCACGGCTCTGTCAGGGTCCATAACAACTGCAAATAGGACCAAGTGTCTAGGTCTTGCCCCACTAGGCATGAGGGCTGCTCTGGAGTGTGGTTATCCCTGAGAGAGGGGATGTAACCGAAAAGTGGGCAGTGAGAGGGACCGAGACACTGACCTGTATCATGCTACACGTTAGCAGAGCGCTGATATGGGAAAGCTCAAACTGCTGTTACCACCCTAGCAGGTGTTACTGTACATTATGAATCTATAGAGAGAAATGAAGAAATGAGGGAGGGAGTGTAAGTGAAATGCAACAAGAAAAACAGGAGGAAGTTAATCTGCAGGCTTTTTCTTTTTCTTTTTTTTTTTTTTTTTTCCCTCCAGCTAAAAGGGAGAGATTTTTGTAGCTGACAGAGATGGTATTTAGAGGTCCCAGACTTTGCATAAAACCAGTAAAATAAACACCTACAAGCAGAGGATGTTTGTGGATAGGATTTTAGAGAAAGTTATTTGTCTGTTTCCATAATCTATCTGGACTCTGCAAAAAGACTGCGTTTTCAAGGTAGGGAACAAAAACTGTGCAAAACCCTTGCTCCTTTGCTCCAGAGAGCGTGGACCTGCTGCTGAACTTTGCAGCTTTGTTTCAGTGCCTCTGCTGATACCACCGTTTGCTGATCTGTGTATGTATAAGCACTAAGTGTATAAATGTATAAACGCTAACTTAATAGGAAGAATACCATATTTAAAAAAAAATGAGCAACAACAAAACTCAACATTTTTTTATAAAGGGTGTGCCTAATCTTGCTGGATAGGTGAAATGATTTGCAAAGACTTTTTGAGGGTTTTGTCATGTGGAAGACATGGAGAAGGGGCTGTTCTACAGGCAGCCTGGCAATGTTAAACAAATTGCTCCTGAACAGCTTCTGACACCCCAGTAGGGCTATTAGTCATAACTGTAAAAGGCAGTCTCCAGATGTCACGTAAGAAGTTTCTGCACAACAGAGAAGAACATGGACCATGATTTCCAATGCAAACACAGGAAACTTATTTTTGAATTTTAAGAACTCTCAATTCTTACTTAAAGACATGCTATTTTTGCCTGGTGCTTTGATAACAATATGGTACTATCTCAGGTAAAAGCTGTTGCTGTAGTCTTCCATTTTCAGCAGTTATCTTCCCTTTGTAATTTATTTTGAAATAATAGAATGCCTGCTAAAGGTAGAAACCATTGTGGGTGGCAGGAGAAAGAAATATATGAGAAATTAACAGACGAAGAAAACATAAATGTGAACTGGATTCAACCCTTTGTAAATAACCACATGGAAAGAAATAAAATTAATAATCCTGCTACAAGTCTTGTGAAGGCAAAAGAAGCTCTGCCTCTCCTGCTTTAGTCTTGGCATTTACAGGATGCCAAATGCTTTAATATTTTGCCACATTACTATCCCTTCCAACTTAAGTATGCAGCTTAGCTAAATTAGCTGCCCAGAATCCCCTGGCTCCCTCTCCAGTCATTCGATAGGCTTTCCCAACAGCTAAGCTAACTAATTTAATTTTAAACGGCCTTTTGCAAGAGACTTTTTCTCCCCTTTGATTGAAGAATGCATTTAACTTACATGTAGAGTGATGGAAGTTATAGACTGGATTTCCTACCTAAAAGGCTAAAATGGGAGGATATAAATTTCTATTTAGGTGTTTAAAGTTGATTGTTCTCCCAAAATTTTCAGGAGAAGGGGACCTGGGAATGATGTTGCTGCTGGTGTTTCCCACAGAGCACAGAAGTTGGAGTCCTCCCCTCCTCAAGAGAGACTTCATTCAGCAATGTTTCCAAAAACCCTTGGAGGCACAGGGCTTTGGTAAATACTTGTGAGAGCTTGCACGATACACAAACCTGTTAAACCCTGTGTGACAGATTGTACTTTACAGAGCTGTTAATGTCTGCGTATCTCTCACCTCACACAGAACACGTACACCTGTTCACCATTGCTGTCTCTAACCTCAAGAAACTTTCTAGATCCCTGGGCACTTTCAAAGAAGTTGGAAATATGGCCACCAATCTCTACAGCAACATGGAACTGTAGCCTATAAACCAAAATGAACCAAGCTTTGGCTCCAAGGTGGTTAGTCCTAATAAACTTGCTAAACTATTGAACTTTTGCTGTAACCCTAAGATGGGAGATGAAGACCATAGACCTTAATCATGGTGTGATTTATTATTGTTTATTCTTTTTGCAAGGAATTCACTGGGGAGCCAGACTTTGAAGATGTTCAGCTGGTTTTGCTTGCTTTCAAATCAAGGTCCTTAGGTCCTTAACCACACTTACAACATGATACGACGTGTCCAGAGAAGGGCAACGAAGCTGTTGAGGGGTCTGGAGCACAAGTCTTANTCAATTCTGATAGCCAGATTATAGCGTATGTTCTTGAAATTTTACCCCTTTTGCATGGGTACCCTGATGATAAACACACAGTCATAAGAGATTTCTGCAGAAGTATCTTAACCTATGTGATTTGTTCAGTTGTGTGGTTTGGTGTTGTTTGTTTTTTTCTCCAGGAATGTTGGGATATGTACAGGAAACAAGAAGGTGAAATCCCAGTTTGTAAAGTCAATGGGGGATACTTCAGCAGGTTTGCTTCATATTTCGTAACTTTTGTCTGCACTTTCTGGTGCATTGGAAGGATATTAGCAGCTCCAGGAATTGACTGTTTCGCCACTGGAATGAGAGTGCATCCTGCCACACTGCAAGCTGATATAAGGTGTACAGGAGAAATTTGAGAATATATTATTCTAAGAATTAGAAAACAGATAGATCTCCTGAGATCCTGTCTGGTGAGAAAGTCTGAGAAAAATCTCTGGATGTAAGTAGGCTTCTTTCTTTTGCCTTTGCCCTGGGAATATGGTTGGTAATTGTGATGTAGTTCCTGTTTTGGCAGAGCTTCCTGATTGCTGTAGGCATATTCGTCACCCAAGCCAAACCAGTTCCCTCTGTTTCTTCAAGACTTACTGTCTAATAACCTTCAGAACAGGATTAGAGTTTCCCAGGCTACAAGAAGCTTTAACTTACTTCTGCTGAGCAGAGTATTTTACAAGTTATGCTTAATCTCTGGAGGGTGGAAGAAATACTCAGTCAGTCCTTGAAACACCTGTTTCTGGGATATATAGAGCGTGAGTACATAGTCTTACATCTCTAAGACTAGACTGGTCTCTCATGTCTACAAAAACCCAGTTTCCCAAGAGACAGACACAGAGGCCCTGATGTTCAGAGGTAATCAGTGGGAGCTAGGCATCCAAATACTTTTGTGGAACAAGTGCTATTAATAATTGTATTATATATCGTCCCCTTCTTCCTAAAGTGCATGCTGTTGCATTCCCTGAATGCCT
Organism: Burhinus bistriatus; assembly: GCA_013397275.1. Lineage (NCBI taxonomy): Eukaryota > Metazoa > Chordata > Aves > Charadriiformes > Burhinidae > Burhinus > Burhinus bistriatus. Next base: position 269,438 of record VYXH01008589.1, read on the forward strand.
CGCAGCGTTTGGTAGGTCACTCTCATGCTTGTATCTAAGTAGAGTGACCAAAGGAAAACAAAAGGTCAAAGCAATAAAAGACCCTTGGACCTTTGGATGTCAAAGGGAGCAAGCTATTTCTGGACACAGAAATGATACAGGTTTCCTTTTGGACTAGGAAATGCAAAGACTGCCAAAATGTGCAGGATTCCCCCTTTTTTGTCCACCACTACTGTAGCGGAAAGAAGTTCATGCATCTCACAAGTGATTCAAGACCTCACAGGATGAGCCTAGCATGGGAATATGGCTCTGATAAAAGCGTAATTTCTCTGAGTACTGACTCATGAACAGGCTCCAGAGAAAACGCACAGATAAAGACAGATGGAACTGGGGAATACGTGGCACTGTAGACCACATCTGAAAAAATGAAGCTTCCTAATATGGTTTAAGTTTGGTTGGTTGGTGCGAAATGACAATTCGGGAGCTTTGGTGTTTTAATGGCCAATGTGAGGATAAGCAAGTGATAAAATTACTATGACAAAAGATTACTATTTTAGTTATCTAATGAGAAAAAGTAGACAAGGAAAAACACAAGTTTTGAATATCCTTCCATAAAATGAACTCGTGATTGTAAAGCACGTACAAATGTTGTTTAAAGGCATCATCAAAGGAAAAGGCTGGTTTTGCTATGAGAGTACCACACCTAAATTCTTCTTTCAGTCTGTGCTTCCAGCAAAGAATAAACATGTGCTGAATATCTTTTACAGTATCTAGTATCTTGGTTGAAAGTAATGATAACATAGCTCTATTAAACTGATAGAGTCCTATGCTTACATTCCAGTTTGACAGGGAGATCCACAATTACCTCTGTTATTTAGATGTGAGAAGAAGCATGTCAAGAGGTTCGGTTTGGTTTTTTAGTGCTTTTTTGTTTTGTTTTGTTTTGTTTTGTTTTTGTTTTGTTTGTCTGTTTTTTTTTAATCAGTGAAACCTGTATGACGGAGCTGTTAGATGCAGTCTCCTACTAGGAAATTTTCTACCCTATTCTATAAAAAATGAGAGATCACCAGCTAAGAGTGGTTGGGTGAATATTTGTTATCAAAGCATATGAAAAGTCTCTCCTTGTTTTGGTACTTGTGGAGTAATTTGGACTGGTCTGAAAATACACCTTGAAATGGACAGTGCAGCAAGGAACAGAAGTCCAGGAAGCAGAAGCAGGTCAGCAGGTATCCCCACAGCAAAATGGAGATTATCCATAAAACGAATCCCAATGGTAGAATAAAAAACATGAAAGAAAATGGAAGATTCATACAGAGGGAAGGCTCTGAAGGACAAATGATTGACCCTCAAAAAAAACCCACCAACCCCAAAGAACTAGAAATAGACCAGATTGCCAGCTTCTCCTGTTCTGCCTAAATTGAGGCATGCAAAACCCTGAGGTCCCCTGTTTCACTTCTTAAGGGTAAAATCAAAAGACACAACTGCTGAGCTTCACGGGTGCCTGGATGTCGGGCAGGTTAAACATGTGCTGCCAGAGAACCCACCGTGGGCAAGTGAGCCCTGATGTGTCCTGTTTGGCCAAAGCAGGTTGCACTTGTTACGATGTGTGGTTAAAAAGGTGCCAACCGTCTTTCTTAAGTAAAGCAAGATAATTTGATGTCTCATTTTATAATTGATAAGTTTTGAATGTCTTTTTGTTTCCAAATTTTTTATTTTTGTGTTACAATATCATTGAAAAAATTGGTTATATTTAGTGAAGTTTGGGGACAAAATTCAGGACTAGTTTTAATCAATGATCACAGTTGTTGCTTTTTGGGTAAATTTTAATGGAGAACACCATGCCAACCTTGTCCAGAGGGGTGTGTTTGTACTCAAGGGAATAATAGTGAAAGTGGTTTATGAAATTAAATGAGAGGACCACAACGGTAACAATCTTAGGCAGTGGATCCACGAAATGTGGATAATTAGAGTAAAAACATCAACAAGAACTAAACACTTTGCCATTTACTGCTGAAAGTTTTTCCAATTCTGGCACAAAGTTACTGTTGGTGAAGGTCTCAAGGAAAAATTCCCTGGAGAGCCAAGTTCTCCTTTTTTCACTTGCAGACAGAATCCATGGCCTTGAAATCAACTTACAATTTCGTTACTTGTAAGTATTGCATGTCAGTATATCTATCCACTGCAGCAGACTAAGACCATCAAGCTCATTTGCTGTGGTTACTAAACAGCTATTAGATGGTGGCAACGGACAACTGCAGACCAGATTAGAAATGTCAGCTTGGGTGTGCAAGACCTATATCTTGTCATCAACCCCTTGCATGATCCGCCTCTGCAATTTTGCTTTCCATCAGGTCCATACTAAGAAATATTTTTGCAGTGCTCTCTTGGTCACTATCTTGCTCCTAAAGTAAGGAATAACAACAAGTCTGAAAGTATGAGGAAACTTGCTTCCTCTTGTTCAATGATTATGCATCTGTCAACCAGTGAGCAACGCAGAGAGGACATGTTGACAGTCAAACATGGTTCTTTGTGATAAACATTTGAACACTGGGACATGCTCAGTTCACAAATGGTTTATGTTTTGGGTGAGAAAGAGAAAGAAGATTGAGTTTTCCCTTTGGGAGTGTTATTTCGTATTTGGTATAATTTGCCAGTTTTTTGTTTTCCATTTGAATAGCCAGTAGGCAGCCATTAGGGACACAGGCTCATCAAATGGGCAATAACAACAATAAAGTTTATGTATCTTGGCTGTCATCTACTCCAAAAACCTGTGGAGTTCTCCACAGGAATAAAGAACCTGCAAAAGCACATAAAACAATTAACTTTTAAGGACTTGCCTACTGAAGAGTGTGCAGAAAACTTGTTTTTTAAGGACAGGATAAAAGAGAGGCAGGGAATGAATTGATCGTGTGGACTGTTTGGTATATCACATGCAAAATCTCATGTTCCAGAAAGGGACATTGTAAAACCCAACCTATTTTATTTTCATGAGAAAAACCCCACAATTTTCTTTTGTTAAGTCTCTGACATGTTAGTGGCATGCCAGTACTGTCCTTCCTCACTACTCTTAGAAAGGACTAACTTGAATTCCCTCTAGATAACATGTAGCATTTCTCAGGAAGTGCCCAAATATTTCATTACATATTTATCATTTTAAAAGGTCTTTTTTAACCTATATTTTAGGTTCTGTGTCAGAGGTTAAGTAAAGATGGTTAGGCTTTTTTGAACTCAGGAAGAAAAATCCATGCGTCTTACTTGATGCTTCTGTGTAAACCATCATAACAATATACTACTCTGCAGTGTGTTCAGGAGGAATTATGGCACTTCAACCTTGTTCTCCTTCTACAGTTACACAAAAACATGCACACATGCATGCTTACTTTAGTGTTCTTATGTATATTCTTATTTTATATGTATAAAAATTAGTATCTGGAAAGATACTTACATGTGTTGGGTCAAATGTGAAAAATGAGCTATAGAAGACAGAAACTAAATTCAAAACAATGGTAATGACAAAGTTAAATAGACATTTACCTATACATTCCTTTCCTTTCAATTTAACATCAATGCACACACATGAAAAACTGCCCTGGCCGGGGCACTGAGTAAGTCATATGAAATGCTGCTCTGGTCCCCTGCTGGTTTACAATCCTAGCTTTTCAATGCAGTGCTGCTATTCAGACTTCAGTGCTTGTCTGAAGAGCTTTGTGTTGTCTTTGGGTGTTTAATACTTATAACAAGGCACTTTCATTAAGTGCAGTCCAATTTTAAACATTCTGTCCATTTATCTGAGCCCTCTGTAAATGTCTGAAGGAGACCAGCTGACTGTTCATACTGACTCACCTAGATAACATTTCTTAATTTTCTTCTGCTTCTCATCAGCTTCAGACTTTGTAAACAAGCTCCCTTTAACAAAGAGTCGAAAGGGTAGATGTTTAGCAAAGCCTACATTACAAAAACATTTGAAGGATTTATTTTATCCCCTGTTTAAAGTGGAATACACGCTGTCCCTTAAAATACTGGCTTTCTTCAATTTGCTGTGAAAGTGTGAAAGTATTCTATAGTTCATTGTCAATCAGCACTGACATCTTTTTTTTTTTTTTTTCTGGAAGAACTTATGGGCCATTTCAGAAGTGTTCTCTAGACTGTTTGAATTTAAAAATTCTTTAATTTAGACTGGGAGTCTGAATCATATAAATTCCAAAACACTCCTATTTCTGAAACCTCCCACTCAGGGAATCAAAGTTTTCCTCACTCTTCATATTTTCCCGAGGAAAGATCATACGAAGAATGTTTGTTTTCATCTGTGAATAAGAAGAAGTTATTCTCAGTACCTTCAGACAATAACTCCATTATTAAAAAATGGATATTCTCCAAAATATGCATATTGTACAAGCTAAAGTATGTGTTTGTTTGAAAGATTCACTTACTTTATCTTTGCTCTGTCTTTGAATAACTCATTATCTGTCTGACCACACACAATAGTACAGGCTAAGCATTAAAAGGATGAATATGCTTAGGAAGATCTCATGCTTAGCTATGATGCATAAGAATAGTAAGAATTACTTGTTTAGAACCAGTGACTGCACTAATGTAAAGAACCAAAGACCTGCATCAAATAGAAAAAAGGTATACACTTGGCAAATTCTCTGTTTGGAAATCCAGGGCCTCATCTCATGTACGTNTTGTTTTTTTTTTTTCCTGACTGGACTTGAAGTAACAAAGGATCAGCTTCTTTCCAAGGTTTTTACTCTGTATTTGTGGTTTTATTCAGAACACAGTAACACAGGGCTAAAAAGTTAAGAACAATGAAGTGCAACTTAAATAAATGTTTTGGAGCTTTAAAAAAGTTAAGGTTTGTTTCTGGAAGTGTTAGGGAAAAAGCAACTAGTGTTTCTCTACTCATTCACACAATTCTTTTCCTTTCCTTGGACTAAATCCCTCATGCTGGCATCGCTTACAACCAACTGGAGCTTTTAAAAATGGCTTAAGACAAACAAGACAGCAAAAAATCTTGGTCCATCCATGCTAACTGCTCCGGTTCTATTTGTACTGGACTCTGCTGCTGGATGCAAAAGGAGAGCATTGCACCCCGAATGCCTAATGTCTCAACACTGGAAAAAAGCAGAAAGTACTCTAATACTGAGCTTTCCTCTAGCTGTCAGGTTCAATAGATATTTTTAATTGTACTGAGGTGCAGGAATTGTTATACATGCAGTTTTACATCTAGTCCAGCATTATTGCCCACTTCATAAAATGCTCCAAAGGTGGGCGAGTGGGGCATATTGTCAAGAATACTGAATTTATTACAACACATTCTAAAAATGGAGATGAATGATGCAGAATTGGAAGGTCAATACATGGAAGATTGACCTCAAACATTCATAGGTATGTGAAGAAAACAAGTAATAGACCATTTTCCATTTTTGCCTGAATTTCTACAATTCCATTACCCCATTTTGGGACCCATTTCTCCTTCACAAAGGGATTTCATTTTAAGGAGTGCAGGTAGCAGTACTACTGTCATCTTTGCCCCTAGCCCTGGGAAGATGAGAGCTTGTTTTGTCTGTAGCCAGGATTCCCACCGCACCCCTTGGGACTCTGTATGGTTCTAGTGGCTAAATAACACATTCTGAGTTTACATGGCAAACATTGACTTGTCAACTTTAGCTGTGAAGCTGTGAAACCACAGTCAGCTAACAAAATATAGGATAACTATAATGTATTTCTTCCTCCACATACAAATTATTGGAGCAGACCTTGCTGAAGCCTTTTCTTTTTTCAGTCTGTGGGACTACCTAGCTTCACCAACAGCAACAAAATGACATGTGCCTCTGTTTTCCTTGGTATCTGCTCCATGGGTCCCCAATATTCTTTCCAGTCGTCCCTGCTACCATCTGCCACTGCAGCTGAGAAGAAAGGGAAAAAGGTTCTTCAGCCACAGCTAACGCTGCATCAGCTCTCTGCCGTGAGGTGGATGGAGTAGAAGTGCGGTTGGCATCCCATCATCAGAGAGCAAGCCGTTCACTGCTTTGGTATTCCTCATATATATTGGATTAGGTAGCAGGGAGACGGCAAAAAAGGGGATCTGCTGAGAGAAGTGTGATGTGCATCACTACTCGCATGGAGGGACAGCAATTTTCACCATCCCTTGTAAAGTGTATACACGACGTGTAGGCATGATAACCATACAAGTTAAATGATGATACATGCAAGATGAAATACATGCATTTGCAGCCCAAGAACCAACAGCTGATCAAAAATGGGGAAAGGCAGATGAATTAACATTCATATTTTTGTAGGCCATCTATGGTTTTTTGGTGGAAGTTAACTTTTTAAAGCACTTAGAACATTGTTTTTGATGCTTTTTCTGTCTCTGGTGCATTAGACAATTTATAATGCAATAAGAGAGCTCTTCCTCTGGATTGCATACTAAACACGCATGTGTGAATAACAAACATTTTTTGCTAATATAAAAATAAATTAAAAAATAAAAATTTGGAAATAACAAAAGAGACTATTTGAAGTAAAATGAAGGCAAAGTAGCAGTGCAAATTTAGACATTTTTAATAAAAAGGAAGAAGTTGAAATGACGGGCAACATTAATCAAAGGAAGCTTAGATGTCATTTACAAAACTGAGGAGAAAAAGGTGACAAAAGTGGGTTTATGTTTCTCTACAGCCTAGTGATTAGCACACTTACTTGGTAAAAATGAGACATGGGTTTCTTCAGTGTCTAACAGAGGTTTAACCCAAGCATGGAACCTCTCAGGGAATGCCTCAAACACTGGCGTAGAAGATATTTTAGGATCTATATACTCTAATTTGCATGTAGTAGTGATTATTAGTTGGAACAATAAATGACCCTTCTATGCATAAGAAAAACTGAGAACGACAACCCCAGGTCTATCCTACTGTCCAGAGACTCATTTTTTTCATGCAAGGTAAGAAGCCAGCTTCCAGATTCCTGGCCCAGGTCACACACACCATAGATGTGGGTTCAGACCTTCGATTTCCTACGTAAATTCTCTATATGTCAGGCCATAGCATATGGGGAGGTGAAGGAGTACTGGTACATCTTGCACAAGGATAATTTAGAAAACCTCTGCAAGCGTGAGCAATACTTTTCTTACTCCCTGATGCTGAATACCAAATAAAAGAGCTCTTGCTTCCTCTAAATTTGTTGAAGGTTAGTTTCTTCCAATTTTCTGAAAACATTGCCTAAAAAGGTACATATTTTATATGAATTTACCTTTTTCTTATATGAACATTTCTTGACAGGTTTAGGAAATCCCCAACTTCTCTTTCTCATGCTTTCTAGCACAGAATGCAACTTTCTACCAGATATATGAATGCACTTAATATAAATGTTATATTTTACTCACACTACTGTAGAGAGAAACTCCAAACCAGAACAACAACGATGCACAGTCATTATTAATCACTCACATCTCTCAGAATGATCTCTCCTTTCTCCCATACATCAGGGTTGGTATCCTCCTAGTTAGAAACAAATGCGTCCCACATCCGAATTGCTGTTTAGTCCACTGTGGATACAAGATCCCAGTGCACAGATATTACTGGAATGGATAGCTCTCCAGTTCTGCAGATTTTAATACATATTTTTTCTCATGGGGTTCCTCTTTTAAGAGATGAAACAATGAAAACCATGTCAGCATGGAGACAGCCCTTTGTTATGATGGTGAATGATAACATAGTACTTTCAGAAGCCACTGGACACAAGCTGCTGAGATACAGCTGTCTCTGTGGTGGATGAGGCAGACCTTACCAGAGGAAATGGAGAAAAAAAGATCGTTGAGTATCTTGGCCTTTTCTAAGTCTTTTGTCACCAGGTCTCTTTCTCCATTTTCCTCAGCCTTCCTTTTGCTACTATTAATGGCTAGAAGTCCTTCTTGTTTCCTTTTGCATTACATATTAGTTTCAGCTCTTGCTGAATTATCTCCACTCTTTCCCTACCTCAATCCCTCTGTGCTTGGGCAATTGCTGTATATGTCTGGGTCACCCAGCTGCTCTTCCACCTTCCTTCTAGCATTCAGTTTCACTCAGAACCTCTGTGGTCATCTGTGCTGACCTTTTCCCATGCTCGCTCAATTTACTGCATGTTAGAACAGACCATACTTGTGCTTTGAGGAGGTTATCCATGAAGATTAACCAGGCTTCCTAGGTGCTAGTGGGTGCTGCCAAGTTGATTCCTGAATAAGCCCAAAGGTTTGCTCTCTTGAAGTCCAGGGTTGTAATTTTCTTATTTATCCTACTCATTTCTCTTGGGATGTTAAACACTACAATCACATGGTCGTTATGGCCAAGCCTGCCCTTGTTCTTCACAGCATCCATCAATTCTTCCTCGTTTGTGAGTTACAGGTCCAGCAATGCATTCTGCCTTAACTGGCTCATTGATCTCTTGTATCAAGTAGTTGTCATCAACATGTCCCAGCAATCTCTCGTATACTCATATTGTGCTATATTGACTTTCCAGAAAATATCAAAGTCGTTAAAATCCTCCATGATTTCCAGGCCTTGCAATTGTTTCCTGCAGCTGTGTAAAGAAGGCACCATCTTTACTTTGTTGGTCTCTATCCATCCTCTGCTGTTTTCCAGTTGCATAATCTATCCCACCGTGTCTCTGTAGTATAAATAAAATAGCTCTACAGTTGTTCATGGACTTCTAACACCTCTGTTTTTCTCTACGGTGTGTGCACTCAGGTACATACACAGGATCCATCCCCCAGTCTTGCTGCTTTCAAAAGGGAAATGCGAGAGCTTCCAACATTACATTGTCCCTTGGGCACTTCTCCATGTTAGTTCACTTTTCTTTCAGTTTTGGTTATCCTCCTCTGATATATATCTTAACTTCTCATCATTTAGAAGAATAGCTGATACACAGCAAGAACTCCAACTGCATGTCTAAAGAAAGGGATGAACAACTTCGTAAACTAATACAGTGTCCTGAGGTAAATTGTAAATCTTTGTTCTTAAAATTTTGTCTGGATTTCAGCTCAGAATAAATCAGCATAATTGGAATGCGCAGATCAAATTCAGCAGAGGATTGCCATAAAATACACTTAACTTCTGCTTAAAATTGATCCCAAAATAAATATATAGGGCAAAGGAGTGCAACTTGCACCAGTGTGGCATTGAACCAGAGAGTCAGACAAGTATGATTTAAGTATCAAACCTGTGCCTATGGTCCATAGCATTTTCCTCTTGTGTAGTCTGCCTTGCAGCCTGATGGGAGGGGAAATTGGGAACCTTCCCCACTGTATAATGACAAAGGTGTAATTTTACATTTTGCCTTTTTGAAAAAAAAACAAAACAAAAAAAGGTGCCTGACTGTAATTGGCACTATAAGTAGTGGAAATATTTGTTCAAAACCAATGTAAAGCAGAATCATATATAAAATACAGGTTTATCTAAGAATGAAAAGCAGTGGAGAATTACACCCCTTATATGAGATAATCCATCATGAAATAATTATTTTTGTATTATGATCCTGGTCTTTGTTTGTAAAAAGTATCAGCTTTTATATTATGCCACTCCTCTTTGTGTGTATAGCATGATGAACAGAGCGCCTTACACTAATAATTCACACTTAAGCTATCACAGAGTTATAGAAAAGTATGCCTTGAAAGGGCTTTGGAGAGGCTACATCATATGTCGGAGTTGGCAAAAAAAAAATCACATGTTTGAAACACCACCGAAATTAAGTCAGGAAGTGCTCCAAATTACTCGTGTTCTTCTACTGGTGTAGAGAGATCTGCAGACAATCAAGAGATCCAGTCACAGATCTCCTCAACAGTAGAATTTATCCTCAAAGGTTTAGTATTTATAATCCTATTATTTTCTAATCCTATTATTGTAATGTTTGGTTGAATTGAATGTATTTCCTCCTTAATCTCTGTGTGATCTCACATATTTCCCGTCAATGATGACTTCTGGCTGACCCTACAAATACTTTGTCCTTCAATACTTAAAAATAAATCGCTAGAATAGTTAGGAACATTGTATTTTCTGCAGATGCACCTTGCTGTTAGATAATGTCTCTTGACAAAGCTCATACTTATAGCAGTGTTTGATCCTCACCTGATTTCCATTCAGGTCATGTATTTTCACTTTTTACTTGCTCAGTAAGTGGCCACTGTGATGCAATTTTTATTTTAAAATCACATTTGTGACTGTGCATGGAATAGAGCAATATCTACAGAGTTGTTACACATAGTATACAGAAAAAAATGCTATGCAACTTTGAATTGCATGGATTTAATGCTATTTAAGGGTTTAATAGTGACATCATAAATCACAAGAAGGTATGAATTAATTTATATCCTACCATAAGCCTAAGATAACATTATAGCCTCAATTTTGAACGTTGATTATTTTTGAATTTCCTTTGCAATTACATTTTCATTTACTCCGCCACCCTCTAACTTGCTTGCTTATTTTGCTCGTTTGCCCTTTTCCCATCATCTCCTGTTTCTACTTTTCTTGTCCATGATGCTCCAGAATGTTCTACTTGAATGAAGCATATAGAGTTTCCATATAAACAGGTGTATTTTCTGCCAGCAAAACTCACTATACATCAGAGAGAAACTAAGATATTACAGGCATTAAAAAGAGAAAAATCAGGCCTTATGACCTGAGTACCCTTGAAATTCACAAGGAGAATGTCAAAATAATGAGATACTTAGGTGACAATTCAAACATAAATGATGAGATTTGCTTGTACTTGGCAGCAGCGTGTTTAATTCTACTAGTAACATACTATTAGAGAAGTATTTTCCCTTGTGATAGTTGTATAAACTCTGTTTATGATCTCCTTCAAACAGTTTAGGCTTTGGTTCCTCTGTAACATACAAATTCATAGAAGATAAACTTCATTTTTCTGTTGTCCATCTATCTGGAAGAAAGACAAGGACAGTAGCATGTAATTATACTGGTAAGACAGACAGATCTGGCCCATATTTAGCTGGCCAAATTTACTTTTTCTTTGTTTTGTTTGAAAATAGCACATATTTGCTAACAGAATTCTATGAAATTAAACATTTTGCGTCCATTATTTACAAAGTATTCTCTTCTTGGAAAAAGGCTATGTAAGCAAATGGTAAATGATTCCAGTAAAATAAGCCTTCTCAAAAAACCCCAAAAACACTGGGAAGACCAGGACAAGAGGCAACGTGCAAAAAATAAAACACGTGAAATTCCATCTGAAACCAAGGAATCACTTTTATGCTGTGGTGGGATGGTCACACCCTAGACAAAGTTGCCCAGAAAAGTTGTGGAGTCTCCATCCTTGGAGGTATTCAAAGCCTGACTGGACACGGTCCTGGGCAACTGGCTCTAGGTATCCCTGCTTGAGCAGGGCTGTTGGACCAGATGACCTCCAGAGGTCCCTTCCCACCTCAACCATTCTACAATTCAGATTTATAACTAAGTCCTGGGTTGTCAATTTCCCAGAAAAAAGACTCAGGAAATTTTGTTTATTGTGGTTTGGTTTGTAGGTGCTTGCTTGGCTCATAATTTAATGGAGTAGAACTTTCTTCCTTTTTGCTCGTAGTATACTTGTATAAATCACAACAAAAAATGGCTGCTTCTGTTATAGATATCTTCTGTTTTTTCCCCAGCTTACTGTGCCTCTGTCCGGACATTACACTCCAAGAGTGGTACAAACAAATTACAGGACTTCATAAGTTTTGTTTCATGTCACTATTGATATTCCAGTTCAATCCCATTTCTACAGTGGCAGTTTCTAACCGATAGTGAAGAAATATATTACAACTGTCAAAAGTATTCTCTGTCTCATACGAAGGTCAGCCTTGGCTCAGGCTACACAACTAATATCATGTTGGTATACAGAACATACTAGTGTCTTAGAGTAGCAAGGGTGTGAACTCTGGAGCTTCTCAGGAGGTACTGAGCTCTTAGATGATACTGAATAGCACCAGGAAATTTCATCACAGGTACATCTACAAAGGATGAAGGCTAGGTTTCCGTAAACGGCTAGGTGGCACAACATGGGGTTTTTGAACTGGCTTCTCACTTATATGACATCATAAGGCAGATGCTCATTTTTACCTGCTTCTAACAGAAAACAAGCTCTCATGTTCTCACACAGGGGTAGGGAATCATCTCAGCTGAAGGAAGTCAATGAACTAGCAGGAGCATCTGCGGGACACTATAGAAGTTCTCTTGCAGAAGAAATACATGCAGATGCAGACTTAAATGTTTGGTTTTTAGAGACAGCAAGGGAAAGATACTTAAAGAACAAATTCAGAAAGAATATCTAGGGAAAGAAGAACAATTTGATTATTGGTGGAAAGAGAAAAAAATCCCACTGCAAAGGAGAAATGAGAACTTCAGGATGGGAGACACCCCACTGAAAGTGATAGAGCTTTTAGGCATCACTGACAGGGTGAATGTATATATCTTCATGGTTTCTCAATTTTCTCTCCCTCTGCCTGTTGACTGGTATCTTTCTTATCTAAAGTTTCCTACATAGAAATGTTCAGAATGATCTTATTATGTAAAAATAAAATTAAACCTTGTAAGACAATGTTCAATGGGAAATGAAGAAGACAGCACTGGACAGCAAAGAGTTAGAGGAAATGTCTTTCTATAGGAAGATTAGGTTAATTAATACCCTCAGACCTCACATATCTGGCCTTTGCAGATGCCTTTGTAGATGATGACCATTGCCATTTCCTTCATCTGAACCAGGATCTCACAGGAAGCTTGCTCAAAATGAATTGTGAAACGGTGCCAAACGTTATTATTTGTTTATTTACTTATTTACTATTAAATAGCTGGTTAACATTGATTATGAAACAGCTGCAAAATTATTTCAGAATTACCAGGGCTTCTGCAGCAAAATCCAATGCCAGCAGTCGAAAAGTCAAAAAAAATCTTACAAAACACTTGACTGAATGGGCAAGTATAAATATGCCACATGTTTGCACTCAAAACACCATAAGATTAAAAGCTGGGCTTCAAAGAGCTCCTTTGAAAACACAGCATAGTGGTTTCGATTTTTCCTTACTCAGTAACAAATTCAGTATTCAGATTGTCTTCTGACATTCCTCATACTGTGCCACATGTGGACCAAACTCTCCTGCATGATCCTGACAAGAGGTTCGCTGTATCCCACTGCCAGACTCTGCACAGAAGATATCTCTTTTTATGATTCGTAAACACTTGGGACAGAACAAACATTAGTGCAGATTCACAGGCTAAACTCCCTGATGCTCCATTATCTGAAATAGGCATAAGCTTAGGAAATACGGTTTTCCAGAAAATGTTTATATTGCAGTGTTTTCCAAAGCCTACTTAGACTGAAAGGCATTTGGAGTTGTGCTGTTGAGGGTTTTTTTTTGTAGCTTTGTTTTGTTTTTTTTTTTTGTTATAGATAGTGTCAAGTTGAATGGCGACTTCACATTTGACTGAGGCTTTTAGGTGCTACCGATACATCAATAGCAAACAACACAACTCAGTGACGTCCTTTCACTGTGCTGATCTCCACCCCAAATAGCAGTGTGTACAGATGGTGTGGAGATTCAGTCTGGTATTGATCCCCTCTCCTTTAAGTTTCTCAGTAACATGGCATAGAATTAATTACCTGAGGAAATTGTTTAGAGAAACAGATTACTGGAGAAACACAAAAATAAAAATGCTATGTGAAAAGTACATTCGAGCTTCCAGATTGATGCCTATGCCAAGTAGGTATTACAAGGACTTCCGAAAATATATGGAAACCAAGGTGGAGAGGAAAAGTAATTTGTCCAAAGGCCACAGAAGGAGTAATTTTCAGAGCTGGGACTATAGGTCTGGAAATGCTGGTCACTGAGGTCGACCATGCTTCACCCAGCTTCCCCACCAGAGAATGAGGGGACATGCTAAATCGCAAATATCCACTGTTTTTATAACTGCACTGCTGGGATTCCTCTCATTTGAGAGCAGGTCAGTTTTTCTTCTCGCTGTGTGCTTGCCACAAGCATGTCAATGAGCTTGCTGAGTCAGTTGGGAAGGTGTCAGGACAGGAACAGTACAGAGCAGTAATTAAGAAATAAGGACTCTTGAGGGGACACTTCACTGTGAGCTTTCTTCCTTTCTTCCCCTCCCCCCTTTTTTTTTCTCACAGTCTAGCACCCATAAATGCTGCATCACCTTTGCAACATTCCCAGATGTTGCACTCAAAATATCAAGAATATAATGCAAAACTGGACCTTTCCCATCCCTGCCAAAAATATACAGTATCTACTACTGATCCAAGTAGCACTGTTCTTTAACTGCTTAAATATTGTAGGACTTACAATCCCCCAAACTATGTTAAATGTCCCCAAGTTAAATCAGCAGCAGTGCTTATTAAATATCAGGATTTGATCTATCTGGAGTCAACAGCTGAACAGCAGACACATCAAAATCTAAGCAACAATGACCTCAGAGCTATGTATATTTATCATATACTGGATTTCCTGGCACACTGAAGCCAAGGGGGAAAAACCGCTGAACTAGTCCAGCTCTGAGGTTAATACTCCAATTAAATCACTGGCTTTAAAAAAGTTTTAAATCTGTGACTCCAAGTTGGAAAGCATTTCACAACTTTCCTGTCTTAACAGTGAGGAATGTTAATGAGTCCTAGGTAGGAGCTGCAAATAAACTGTAAGGTGCTTCCCAGCAGCAGGAAATTCTTGTCCATATATTCATAGGGGCACAAGGAAGCAGCTGCTGCTTATGGGAAATACATGTTCAAGAAAAACTTCACAACAAACAGCTGAGAAAAGGGGCAATTCACCTGCCAGACAGATGACTTCATGACTGCAGTCTTGCTCTCCCGCATCTTGGTAGTCCCACAGTTAGCTGCTGGGGCAGACACTGCATAGGGGAGTAGAAAGCACTTCTGCTGATCTGCATGTTGTAAACGCTGGTAAATGAGACTAATGACGTCTACCAAGTTATGCATCTGCAGTAGGGCAACAAAAAAAGGAAAGCTTTGTCTTTGTCTTCCCACAGTCAGACATATGAAGGGGAACTGCTTTTCCTTCCCTCTCTCTCCAGTAAGCCCACAACAATTTCATCACTTCATAGTTCAAGATTTAGGCCACAGTGTTGGCAAAACCCAACCACAGTCCATGAAGAACATCACAGTGATGTTTCTCCCTATCTGAACTGGCCATTTCTTTGGTTGTCTCTGACGATGTTGGGTTGTGAGAGGTTAAATTTCCCTTCTTTGAATCCTACACCTTACCTGAGGCTGAAAGAAAGAAAATAAACACTTCCACCACAGGGATCTGCCCAAATAATTGACCCAGGTGAGATCCAGCATGGTAAATCCTTGCTGTGTCTGCAAAACAGCACGATCTATGTTGTGGTTTTTTTTTTTTT